>JAPFUP010000243.1:0-184676 GCA_030780425.1 Beauveria varroae | reverse complement strand
ACACACACACACACACACACGTGCAAACACTGAACAATTGCAATCAAAGGCTAGGATCAAGTCGTTGGCCAACTTGACAAGAGCTCAGTGAATTAATTTCGTCAGTCAACCTTTGTAAATTATTTCGCTAGTCATACAAGCTTTACAAGCTATATCGTCAGACATGTCCTATTGTTACATGACGAGTTTTCAGAAAGGGATAATAGATTCTTCATTCATATATTAACAGGAGCCCCACCCAAGGCTGCACTGCTGGCAATGCTGAAAAAACTGCAGCTAGAATATTGTCGCCTGTGTCATGTACAAAGTTGGTAAAAAAAATGCCTTTGAAATGCAAATGCTCCAAAATGAACCAACGCCCAAGAATTATGGCACACGGTAGAAACAAGTCTTGCAGCTCCATTGGAAAATGCAGTTTCAAAGGGTGATGATGTGGAAAAGGAAAGAGTAAAAACAGAATACGATGAATGCGCATCTATGAGGTCGTAAGACAGCCATGAGCAGCTGCCTGTGTGTAATGAGTGTAAAGATTAGGGAGATAAACATTGGGTATACTATTGTGCAGTTTCGTCGCCGGCGAGAATAGTGAGGTCCATTTCTGTGGCTGCAGCGTCGAGGCTCGTCATTTGCACGCCTTGGGACGACTCACGGCCCGCACGTCCATCGAGCACCCAAGGTCCAATGTCATTTCTCGGAGTAATGGGACCTTCGACACCTGGACGGGGTGGTGAAGGTGTGCCCCGGCGAGCACCGGACGCGTTTCTGATAGGCAGCGGCGAGGATGTGGCGTGGGCGATGGGATTGGAGGCTTCCGGCGTGTCTGCGGATTCACTTATCGTAATGTCCATGCGGTCAGAGTCGGGGACTTGAGGCTCAGCCGGGGCAGATGATGTCTCGGCAATGGCATCGAGCTTTTGGTCCTTTTCTGGCTCGTCAAACAATTCCCATTCCTCCGAGGGCTCCTCGACGTCGGCCTCGAGGTCGGCGCCGGCGCGGCAGTTGGGACAGATGAAGACTGGATATGAGGGCGACATGAGAAGTGATTTGACGCATTTGTAATGCCACGTGTGGGAGCAGGGAGCGACAAAGAGAGATTGACAGGGCTAAAATGGTCAGAGGTTGTTTAGAGACAAAGCCAGCCAGCGAGGCAGGCGGGCCGAGGTATCAGTGACTTACAGCAATGGAGTTGAGGCAGATGGAGCAGTCCTGGGAGGAGTTGGCAGCAGCACCAGCGGCCGTGTTGGCCGAGGCCATGGTGCGAAGACGTTTGTGAGCGGCGACACTGAGACTGTTAGAGAAAGAAGAGCGAGTAAGGGAATGAGATGGGTAAGAGGGAGAAGGTAAAAGGGAAAACAGGATAAAAGCGAATTGGAGGGAAAGACGAAAGCAAAGGCATACTTAAAAGAGTTTGGCTTATTTTGCCATCCGCGATTGAGCTCGAGCCTCATCTTGACGCAGCGAAAGATCATTTCCTCACCACCCTTGAAATCAATGCCGAGCTGAACAATGTCACCGTCGTTGACGGCAAAAGCCTTGCTTTCCTGGGACGGGGGGCTGAGGCGGATGTGGTTGAGAAAGGTGCCCGAGGAGCTCTTGACGTCCTTGATATACCACTTGCCGTTTTCGTGCCAGAACTCGCAATGGCGGCGGCTGACGACCTTGCTCTTGAAGCCGACGTTGGCAGCCGAGGGCTGATTCCCGGAGACGCTGGCGAGGGGATGGGTGTCGCGCTCTGAGAAGCGGCCGACGCGTATGACCTCGGTGCCGGTCGGCAGTGTGCGGGTGATGGGAGAGAATGTAAGCGAGGGCCGCGAGGCGCGCTGGTCAAAGTAGGAGGAGAAGCGAATTGAGGGCGAGGCCGCGGCGTCGGGCGCGATGCTGTTGCTGGGACCGGCTGCGGAAGAAGAAGTGGGAGATGAAGCTGGGGCGTCGACGGGAGCGGATGTCGGCATGGTAGTAGCGGCATCATCGCTGTCCGAGGGGGTGGCGGGGGTTTCCATGTGGGATTGAGGTCTAGATTGCTCCGTCGTGGACTCGGGGATGGGATCAATGGCGGCGGATGATCGGGCCGGCCTAGTCTCGGGGGTGGAACTGACGAGGCTGAGACGGTTCATGTTGGTCGGGGTAGGCGCCGGGCTAAGCAGAGCGCCAGGCGTGTACGAGGCAGATCTAGTGAGGCCAGCCGACTGCCTCGACGCGTTTGTATTGCTGTTGGTGTTGGCGGCGGCGGCAGTAGAGGAAGAGCCGGTGGTCGAGGCGTCGCGCGAGAGAATGTGATTGTGGGTATAGTTCCGCAGGTAGCTGAGGCCGCGTAGACGAGAGGAGCGCGAGGGCGAGACTGTGCTGGAAGGCTGGGGCGGCACGGTGGGTGGCGGCACGGGCTGGGTGAACATGATGGTGGTGGTGGTGTCGGATGCGGAGCGAGGAAGTGGCGATGAAGGGAACGGTGTGTAGAGAGGCGGGTGTTGCATTTGGGCGCGAGGGCAGCGCCGGAGCGAAAGGCGAGAGCAGATGGGGCGAGAAAGAGTAGAGAGCGAAGTCGAGTTGCGAAGGAAGAGTCGAAAGAGGAGGAAGGAGAAGAGACTCGGCTCGATGTGGTTGTTTGAGTGAGGTTGGTTGGGCCAAGCGGGTGGGAAAAAAGGTGGTCAGGCCACTGGGGGAGCGGCGCAGGTTTAATTTGGTGGCAAGCCAGGCGGGTCGGAAAATGGAATAAGCTCGGCGGCAGGGAGGTGAAGGAGGAAATGGTGAATGAAATGTAGGAAAAGAAAAACCAGAATGAGGGATCAAGCAGAAACGAGTATGTCAATAAAGGGAAAAGGGAGCGAGGACAAGGAACAAAGGCAAAGGCAAAGGGTTAGAGGGGTGTATTGAGGGCGTCAAGTGAGAGGATGCAGAGGGTGTGCCAATGAGACCTGGGAGAATCCAAAAGCAAGCGGCTACAGCGAGACACGGGAGCAGATTGATCATTCCCACAGGTACTTTTTAGCAGACAATAGCAGACAAAAGGTCACCAAACGAACCGGTTGGTGCCTGGTTGTAGCGGCCACAGGGCGTGTTTGATGGACGTTTGTGCCCTTGATTAGCGGGCATGACTAGTTGTTTAGGGCGCCAACTAATCAAGTGGTTCAAGCAAGCAAGCAACCAAGCAAGCAACTAAGCAAGCAACCAAGCAAGGTATCTGACCGTATCAGGCTTGTGATCAAGTAACCGACGACTGGCATATTATGGTATTACACTATTACACCCGGTTCGATGACCCAAGTTCATGACCTGTTCAACTGCCTGGTGCTCGTTTCCTTTTCCCGACTGTCTGCTGCCATTTGGCTGTGGCGTCGGGCCTGGTCAGTTGACTTGGGCCTACGGATACAACTTTATGCAATAACACGCCAATTATGCACTCCAGGTTTGGTAGCAACAATATACGTAATGGGAAAAAAAGAAATCAGGAAAATTGTCAAAACTCGATATCAACACTATCTATCCGTACTGCGTAAAATTTCTCGTCTTTTTTTCTTTACCGCCTGCTTCCTCTTGTCCGTGACAGTCCGTCGCATTCAGCTGCCCCTACCTCGGCGCCGCCGCTCGCAGCCGAGACACTGTCGAGCGCCAACTTGGTCAGAATAGCTAGAGCCTGACTAAGGTAAATAGAGCTCTACTACGGAGTACCTACCCGCATCGTACCTTTGCCTGCCTGCAAATGCACATTACGCACCAGCCACGCCGCGTGGCTAGCATAATGGGCATACCATAGCACCATCTGCAGACAAACGACCGTCCTATCTTGCATCTGCGGCAATTATTTCCTTTATTACACTTTTGACCACATTTCCATTAGTTACCCCCATGTGCCTGTTTTGAAATTTTCTCTTGCTTGATGCTTCTTTGCCTAGGTTCCTTGGCAGTTACAACACCACCGTCCACAGGATCCGCCCCGGTCACAGCTTGGTCTTGGCTGACCTGACCAGAAAGGCGGGGTGTGACATGACAACAAGACGCCCAAACTTGTGTTGGTCCGGTAATAATATAGATCATTAGATAGGTAGCTGAATGACACACTCCTCCCAGCCTGCGGGACACAATGCATTTACAGCGCCTGACAGCTGACTGGACTCGAAACCGTTGCCCTTCTCTCTCCCCCACCGCCTGCACAAGGACATCTCGTGCCATGCCCGCATGGAGAAGTAAAAAGGACGATGGACCAATCTATGGTCTCGAGGAGCAAGGCCTGGATGCGGGTGGCTGACTCGAGTAATCAGGATCTTTCAAGTTACAAGTGTTGCTAGTGCGCCACAGCCCACGATCCTCCACGACCGCCGATTGATACTTCTGAATATTTCCCAGTTTTATTTCTTTTTGACAGCTAAAGCCTTGATACAGTCCTCTTCTTCAAAAAATACATCTGCATTTCAATCCTTGACCCCTCCTTGCCTCAAACCTTTGCAGGGCAAGACATTTGACTCGCTTGCGCTGGCGCTAGGCCAGCGCCTGCCTCACTCCTCCAATAAACCCACCACACCTTCCCTTGAGCCCTTGATTACCAGTAGCTCGGCGCTTTTCTGCCTCTAGCAACCAGCCATTGAGGCACCAGATGCGGTCTAGACTACAATGTCTCGACGGAGAGACGCAATAATACAAATACTTTTGAATCTTCACCGTCGTTCCGAATAGTTGGCCGCACGACCCCCCCTTCATCAACTTGGCCGTCGGTGGCAGCCCGGCACGCTCCCGCTCCTTCAAATAGCACCAGCCCGCCGCCATTGTCTTGCCCTGCGACCGCAGTCTCAGCTCTTGACGGCAAGGACGCTTGCTGCCCCTGTGAGTCGCCAAACATGCAAAAGAGATGTGCATACTGGTATGGACAATGGCATGGCCGATGAATTGCAATTTGTCAATCTCTCGTTGGATTATTAGCCGCGTGTCCATGTACAGGCGGGTGGCTTAACGAATGACAAGACTTCAACCAGTGTCGATGGTTGTTGCTAGACAAACGAAAGACACGAGAGAACTGTCGGAGGGTATTAATTAAAGAAATCAAACAAGGCTCGCTAGCCTTTTTTGTGACCCAGCTGTTGAATCTCCGGTTCCTTTCTGTCACTTTCGCGTTGCTTTCAACTTGACCGCCTGTAGTATATCTGTAATCATCATGGTCCTGCCTTTTCACACGCCGATACAGTCACCTTTCCCGCCTTGCCCTCTTCCCCAGCTACATATTCTGAATCCTGCACCGGCCCCGTATCATCTTCTCTTATCTCGTCAAACCTTTTCCCCGCCATTCCCATCCCTTTACTCACCTCACATCATCATCGCGGCCACCAGCATCTTCAAGCACGCAATCATTGCCCTGCCCGGTTCCCGGAAAAGCTCATCCACCGCCGCGTTGTAGCACATCACGTACAGCAGAACGGTGGCAATTACAAGACTTTGCCTCCACACGCGACGCATCAGCGGCCGGGCCGCCTGACCGCCCCCCTCCTCCTCCTTCTCCTCTTCCTCCTCCTCCCCCTCCCTCTGGCGGCGCATGACCGCCTGCGGGATCCGCAAAATCACCAGCAGCGCCAATAGATGCGGCAAGCCGGCCGGGTAGTCGGGATGCGCGCCGGTGCGGGGGAACACGCGAAAAGGCGTTGCCGGGTCGATGGGGAACATGGCCATGAAGAGGCTTTCGAGGGCGGCAAAGGGCGCGATGAGGAAGACGAACAGGGACAAGTGGGAGAAGAGGCGCTCCTCGGCTCGGGACAGAACCATGACGAAGTAGGCCAAGAGAAGGCCTGGAACTGGGCGGGACAAGGTATAGCTGGAGGGGAGGATCAGCGTTCGTAGTCGTGGCACGGCCATGGTGTGTCTTGTTTTCTTGCGCGTGTAGCTGTGTTGTCGTGTTGCTGTGCGAAATTGATGGGAGTAGAGTGTCGTGCGACTAAAGGCGGCTAATTTTCTTTTCAGGAGTAGAATCGACAAGGACAAAAGCGGAATTCCTGGGCCTCCTTATCCCAGATTTTATTTTTCTTTCTCCGAGTATCTTTGGAAACTTTGAAGGCGTCGTCGGTGGCGTCGCTGCCACAAGCCTTGCTAGCACCAGGCGCGCCTAATACACAATGGCTCTACTTGACATGATGCAATAGTCACAAGCCTCGCGTCGTTGTATTCAGCTCCAGTCTGTGATTGAGATGGATCATCTGCGAGGCAGACGTCATTCATCCTTGGCCTCTTTGGCAATGGTCCCATGCCATCAAGTAGGAAAGTGAAGCTCCATCCCTGGTCAAGCCAAGCCAAGTCAAAGACGAAGTCATGGCGTGAATTGCAGCTCAGAAGCGTACATAAAGGACATTTTCACGAGCCAGCCGCTTTGTCAAGTAGCCGACGCCGCAAAAGCATGAAGAAACTCTCAACTGGCCAATCTCCAGGCCGGAATCTCCCCAGCCACGCACAATAATACCGAGTAGTGGGAAAGTAGCAGCAAATATCTGCAGAAAAAGTATTGCAGTGTTGGCACATTGGACTCCCTTGAGTCAATTCAATTTGTGTAAATGAATCGGTGTAGCATACCAAGTAGTTGAAGATGGAATCTGCGGCATAGAGCGCTGATAAGAGAGAGAAGTGATAAAGACAAGGAAAATGAAAATATACCGCCTGAAACACTATTACGAAGAAGAAGTAACGCAGAGGCGCTTTCAATTCACGTCACTTTGCAACTAAAAATGTAAAAATATCCATAACTCCAACCCCATGCAATGCTCAACCACCACTACCACCACCACCACCACAACCTCACTCTTGCCTACACAGCACCTTGGCCTTACAAATCACATTTCTGTACTGCATCTGCGCTCCATGCTCATCCCCCTGCTTCACCACCCCCGGAAACACCACGCACCACACTTCGCGCCGCCTTCGCCCGCTCGCCGTTCCCTCCTCCCCATCCCCGATCTCGTCCTCATCCTCCTCGTCGTCGACGCCACCCCCAACATCCTCCATCGTGCTCGCTTCAAACAGCACCGGCCGCTCGTGCGGCGGTCTCATCGCCGGCATAAACACCCTTAGCACCGCCTTTTGCACAACGAGCCGCCGAGCGAGCTCAATCGAGTTGTTGACCAGCACGCGGAGCGCCGCGTCCCGCGCGCCTTCCACCGCGCCGTGGCTGCTGCTGCTGCTGCTGCTGCTGTTGGTAGTTGTGATGGTAGTTGTGGTTTCGGTTAGGCGATCGAGGAGGTGGTTTGTGCGGGAGACGACGCACTCGGCAAAGGCGGCGGTGTCGTCGTGTAGGAGCTGCGGCGCCTCGCTACGGAGTAGCAGAGAGAGCGTCGATGCGCGCCACTGGTTGACGGATTCGGACGCGGCGCCGCCGCAAAAGGACGCGAGGAGCTGCTCCATGTCCTTGAACAGGCTGGTTTGTTCGGGAGAGAGCCCGACAAAGTAGGCGTCAAAGACGGTGTCGACGAGGACGTGCGAGATTAGTGACTGTAGAAAGTGTACCTTGGCCGTCTTGGCCAGCTCCTCGTACGTGGGCAATAGCGCGGCAATCGCTACCCTCGTCGCTTCATCCAACCTTGACAAATCTATCAACTCATTAGAAACCCTTCCCTCACTCTCTGTTCCAACATCCAAGTTACACACACAGACACACACAAACGTACCGAGCTTTGCTTTTCGAAAATTTGTAATCACCCAGTTCTGCAAGCCATTCCCCAGTCTCGCCATCCCATCCCCAAAAACCTCGTCGCTCGTCTGCCCGTCCGCCCTCGTGCTCGTGCTCACCCATTCCTTGAGGCCCCTCACCTGCCCGCGCAACCGCCGCGCCTCCTCGTCCCTCTCCTTGAGCTCCCGCCGCAGCGCCTCGGAGCCCTGTCGCAGCACCTCCCAGCCCTGCCGCAGCTCCGCGCGCTCCGCCTCGCGCACGTCGACCTTGGCGCGCAGCAGCCGCAGCTCCGTGTCCGTCCTCAGGTGCTTCGTGTTGAGCGCGCTGTGCTTGGCCTGCCAAAACGTCGCCGTCTCGCTCTCGGCCGCGCTCAGACGGTCCAGCTGCGTCTGAAAGGTGCGCTCCATTGTGTCCATTTCGCGCTCGAGGTAGGCGATGCGCTCGTCCTTTTGGAGGACCTGCGCGGCGAGGCTGGCGGACTCGCGTTCGCGGTCACGTTCGCGGTCACGTTCGCGGTCGCGCTCCCGCTCCCGCTGCTTGTCCAGGTGTTTTCTCGAGGCAGATTTCGTGCGCGTGACGGGGCTGTTGCTGCTGGCGGTTGTACTGGTCATGTCCTTCGCCTTGTCGTCCTTTTCCTTACCCTTACCCTTGTCGGTGGCGGCGGCACCGTCGGCCGCGGTGCTGGTGTTGTTGACTACGGCGACGCGCTGCGGCACGGCTGGTAGATGATGGTGGTCGCTGCTGCTGCCGCTGCTACCGCTGCCGCTGCCGCTGCCTGCGGGCGGTTCCGTCCCAGCGGGACCACCGCCGCCGCCGCCGCCGCCCAGCGAGCCGGAGTGGTGGTGCGCGTGCCGCACCGACGATCCTGTTCGAAGGACGTGGCTTCCGGTGCCGCCGTGCGAACGGCGTTTATCCGGGGAGCTCATGGCGGCGGCTGATCGTCCGGGAATTTTGCTGTCGTCTATGTGCGGGGGAGTAGGGATCGCGGTCATGAGTCGCCATGCATGGCCGCGTCGCTCTGGGCAAAAATTGAGCAAGTATCGCGTTTCGCAGGCTGGTTTTGTTCTTTGACGTATGTAGTTGGCTAGCAGCGTGTCGGAATTGCCCAATATGGCTGCCTGAAGATGAGGTCACCGTGATGTGACGTGGAGAAGAGAGACGTGAAGATGGTGGAGGTCAGCGCGGGGCTGTGGCTGGAGGGGCTAATAAAATCCGTCATTGGTGTAAGTCGTGGACATCAGGTACTTGCGATCTATTGTTGGCTTTTGGCCGGATTTTGGGCATCAAATTTATTTCATTAATACTTTGTCACTCAAGTTCCTCATTTAAATCATCATGCAGACAAGATGAAATAAGTTACTATATTCCACGTCAACTGCCTCTACGTCTCTAGACAGTTACCTCCTCCACCACCTCGTATGCCTCGTCCCCTGTGTCACCCTTTGCTTTCGCGCCCATTCTACAAATTGCCAGCGACCGGACCTCGTGCCTATCCAGCCAGACGTACTCTGCATAATCCTCCATCAGCGCCCTCGCATCCAGCAGCAGCCTCTCCCTCCTGCGCCCTCCTCCCCTTCCACTCTTCACATGCGCCGTATTCACCACCGTCGCGTGCAGCAAAAATGGCCTCCTCTCCGCCTCCATCAGCCCTTCTTCGATAAACCTTGCCCGCACCGCCTGGCAAAACGCATACAGCAGCCCCGCGCCTTGTCCATCCGCGTCCGTCGGCGGCGCGTACAGCACGCCCGTGCTGGCCGGATCCTGCATCGCGCGCAGTCCTCTCAGCGTCAGCCACACGCTCCCATCCTGCGCCGTCCCGTCTGACAGGCCGCGCGCTCGCTGCCGTAGCGTCGCTCGCGTCTCGGCCAGTACGTCCCGCAGACGGAGCTCCTTTAGCAGGGCCACGGCCCGCGCGAGCCGCGCCGGCTGCGGCAGGCTCATGACGCCGAGCGTAATGTGCAGGGTGCTCGGTGGCCGCACCGCGTCGGGCGGCAGCGGCGCGGCGCTGTGAATGTCCGTGACGTCGGCGCGAAATGCGGCCACGCTACGTGCGAGCTGGCGCCGCAGGAGGGGGATGCAAAGAAAATGCGTGGGGTTGGCGCCGCGGCGGGCGGATGCGGCTTGACGAGCCGCCATTGTATGGCAATGTATCAAGATGCCAACTAGCGCGCGTGTATCAGGAAGAGGGATACTCAGTTAGTAGGCTGGCAGAGCTGCAGCAGATAGACATTGGTTCGACGCTGATGATGGTAAGAGAAGCTCGAAGCCGAGGTAGGTTAGGCGTGAGATGCGCCACGGCACTATTGACGAACGGCGAAACCACCGTATGCGCTTTAAGAAAGTTTTCACTGCGAAAATTGAAGTCTTAAACCAGAAACTCAATGAGTAGGTCATGAAAAAGTCTCTTGTTAAAATTACTCCAATTGCGCTGTTGAGTCATAATGGTGCCATCATAGTCCCGGCCTATTGGCCAATTGGCATCGTTTTTCGTCTTGTCACACAGCTCTTTTTAGAAATAAAACTTCAGCTATCCAACATAGCTTCAACCCAGCATAAAAAGGTAGAAATGATTTTGATTCATGAAAGTAGTGTCCTGATGGATGCACTACCGATGCAAACGTGGTATTCAAAATAGCGCCCCCAATGTCATGCAGCGAATCACGCTGGGTCGTCGTGTCCAATCGGCCCTCACCCATCTCAGTTCCCGTCTAACTGTACAAGCGTTGGCATGGCGTATGCTGCACCCATCTATATGCGACATTCTAGCATCGTATCCCGCCATAGACGTCCAGTGCTTTCAATGCATCTGCTGATGCGCCTGTAGCCGTCAATCTCCGCTCGCCAGCACATTGAATCTTCCAGCAAGTATTACGTGGCTTCAGGGATGCAAGCTATGCATAATGTGGTATTAGGCATCCTCGCCACCCTCGGCCTTGTAGAATTCGCGAAGTCGTATCTCAGCAGCCTGGTAGTCCGTCTTTACGGTAGCCAAAGCCTCCCTGATGCGCTCGAGACACAATTCGGCGTCGGGTTCTGATGAGCCATCCTCGTTCTCGAGCTTGCCAAACCGCTGAATCTTTTCGCAGCCGTCGCGTACTCGCACGAGGCCGAGGGTAGCTGAAGAACCCTTGAGGAAATGGCCAAGCGAGGAAAGCTCTTCCAGATTCTTTTCCTCGCTATCACGAGTGTTAGCGCTCGCGGCATGTCTTGATTGAGCTGATGGTAGCTACGTACACGGCTTTGTCCATGGAAGCAAACGTCTCTTCGACCTGGTCAAAGAAGCCAAAGACGATGGAAGAAGAGAATTCGCGGTCGCCAGGCTCATCCATTTCCAGAATTTGGCTAAAGGTGGGCATGTCCACCGCGTCTCCGAGATCAATTTCCATTTCGTCGTCGGTGTACTATAGAATTGAAGTCAGTAATCTCGTGCGTCGCAGATGGCGGGGCCTGATGGGCCTCTGGACCGAGAACCAACATCATCTTCAGCGTCCGAGGCGGTTGGCATGTTGGTGCAGACACAACCTTCGGGGCAGGTGTACGTGGGCAGGTAAGAGGGCGAGGAGGGCGAGACGGCAGAGCGTTGGGGGGCAAGAGAAAGCATGGACAGGGACGGATAAGGACGAGAGGGAAAAATGTAGCGATAGTGGGTAGCAAGATCAGTCAGAGAGTGGAGGAGGCATGAACCAGAAGGAGGACGGGAGCGGCAGGGGAGGGCAGTGGTGTATGTATATAGCAAGGATGTTCCGCCACCAAAGTCGAAACCGTGGGGGAGAGAGACGAGGCGAGGTGAGGCGAGGGAGCCGGAGCCTGAGAAGGTGCGGGCAGGGTGGCCATTGACGCCTGTGATGGATGGGACGGTTGGGCGTGGATGACAGCCCTGCAGCCGTGTCTGCATCGAAACTGCGTTGACCAGGCCTACATGCGTCGGTGTATAGGTAGGTATGGGTAAAGATTATCCAGAGCAGAGAGTCGGTGTCAGCTCGCTGGAGCTAGGCTGGCATGGGAGGCATGGGAAGAATGGAGGGCATAGAGGACATAGTAAGTGGGTAGCAGGACCGCGGGTTGCATCGCATCGCGGGCGGTTGGGTGATGGCGAGGCGCAAAAGCGAGCGGCGAGCGGGCGCAAGACAGAGTGCCGTGAGGCGGGCGCAAGCAAGCAAGGCGAAGCGAGACCGTGTCGCATCGCTCGCGACGCACAGCATCTCAACGGCAAGGCATGGTAGGAAGATTCAAGCAACGGCGCACCAAGCGAGAAGCGAGACAGGCAGGGACAGACGAGGAGCCGGCGCTGGGTCGGGGAGGAGGGGCAAGCAGAATGACGAAGGGGCAGGGGAGGTGTCGGGGAAAATTGTGTGACGTGTAGGCTGATGGAGGTTGACCTTTATTTTCCCCTTGCAATTCTTACCTTTTTGTGCGGGAGAATGAATCGTATGCTAACGTTATGTAGTATGTACGTACGGAAGACGTTCCGGGAGGGCGAGCGGAGCCTTGCTGGTCAAGGGGAGTCGAAGAAGTGTTGGATGCAGTGATGCGCGCGTGGTATTACTCGGTACAGGAGTTTGCTCTTGTGCAGCAGGTAGTAAGTTCGGTGGTCGAGTGTGCGGGACGGACGAGGATGGTGCGGCTGAAGAAGAAATAAAGAAGGTGCAGCGGCACTAGCCGGCTTTAACGAGAGGCTTTGAGCGAAAGAGCAGGGTGACAGGGTCGCAGAGGTTGGAGATGGTCTGCCGAAAGAAGATGGCTCGCAGACGAGGATGGCAATCAATTGGTGTGTGGTGTTTGTAGGCGGCGAACGTAGCGGGGAAGCCTGAGGAGCAGGAGGTGTCGAGAGGCGTGGAGGCGTGGAGGCAAGGCGTGGAGGCAAGGCGTGGAGGCGTGCAAGGGAGGGGTAGAAAGGGCGAGATGAGAAAAGAAGGCAGGCACCCTTGCAGCGGTGGAAGAGTAGAAATGTGCAAGTGATGTGGGCGAAGAAGGCTTAATGGCTTGGGATGTGCGACAATGAGCGATTGGAGGAGAAGAAAATATCGTGGTGGATGTTGCATGAGAGGCTTGGAGGTTGGAGGGGCATCCAAAGCCTCCTTTTTGCAAATATGGCAAGCTAATCTGTACCTACCTGCCTAGTTGCTAGGCACGGTATAAGCGGAATTCCGACATAGGTAGGCGCCTAAAGAAAGAGGGGCGGATTGGTTCGTTGGGCGAGCCTTACAGTGATTACAGTGAACAATTGAGCCTTTGACAGACAAAGTTAGGACAGCTTAGTGGGTAATCTCGCTGTTCAGTGGGTTATTTTAGTGGCCGACACCGCAAAAAACCACTAATTCGGTGGATGCACTGTGGATGAGGTGGATCATGACCTCCACTGAGACGACAAGCCTTCAGTCTGAACGGAGAAGGTCAGCGGGAAACAAGTCAACAAGCAAGCACTGACAAGGAAAAAAGGAAAAAATTATCACGAATAACATGATCAAGAGACACTCCATTAATACGAAATAACACAACATACACACCGTTCTAAAATCATCCAAGTACCCTCGTAGCGCCCTTTCGCAACACAGCTTCCGGTGAGCATGCATCTGCCAGGGCACCGACGCATCACCAAAAAACTCCCACCAACTCTCACCAACCTCCATCACCTCTATCACCTCAGCAACTACATCATCGAACAAACACGCACAATTTGCAACAGCACCTAAACCATCATCATCACCACTCCGTCCCGTCAGTCCAGAATAGCCGCCCAACATCGGTCCGATGCATCTCGAAAAATTCTTGTACTCTTCAGTTTTCCCAGCCTCGCCATCCCTACCGCAACCTGTCATACCATTCGTGCCATCTCAGGTTCGTCTCGCACAACACGTCTTCTAGCGCCAAAGCTAATCTGCATGTCCAGGCAAAACGACGTCACAGGCTGGTGCCGTTTGCCACCCTCCATGCGCGCGTCAAACTCCCGGACTGAATTGCTCGTTGCTAGTCCGAGCCAACGAGCGTCCAAGTCAATGCTTCGCCTGTCCACCCGCCACCATGATCCAGTCTGATGCCACGCTTGCTACAAGGACTCGGCCGATGCGCTGTTCGATTTCCAATCACCACTTTCCATCAACCCTATTCCCGTGGCTCTTGGCTTGAACCACCATCGTCCGCTAATCAGCCTGCATTGACAGTCACACAGATCTACCCCTCCTTTGACGACCCAGTCCAAGAGGGGCACGCCCTTTCACCTCGACACGCTTAGGCGACCAGCGTGCAAGTTTGACAAATAAAGACACACAATCCCACGGCAGAACTCTGCAACCCAGCAAACCCGGCAAACTTGGCTGGAGATAGGATGCTGTCGCCATAGCCTCTCCTTCAAACAGCATCCTTCCCTCGCCATCCGACATCAACTTTTTGCTTCTGATCCCGACCGCTGCCACTCACACTCATCTCGTTAGCGTATTCAATCCGCCGCGCCCCTCCACACCACAACCCACACTGGCAGCGTCTGGACTCGGTCGACCCTCAAACTGGAGGATTCCAACTCACTTGCTGCCCGGTGATAGAGTGTCGACCAAAGATGAAAGAAATTTCGACCTGTCCATGTGGCTCGACGTAATGAACTGGCCCACACCTGCTTCCGCTGTCTTCTTGGCATCCAAACATCTCCACCGTCAAGAGTCCATTTGGCGGCATCCTCGACCGCTGTCTGTTCTGCGCGAACAAACTGTATATGGCGTTTGGACCTGAAAAAAGTCTACACAACGAATAGATTGCCTACCCGCCATGCCGCCTCTCGGGCTAGGCCAGCCATCAGCTTGTCAGCCAAAATCAACTCAAGCCAAAGCACCTTGACACCCTCCTGGCACTCCAGGGCGGGATGGTGGGGGACCAAAGTGGCGCCAGCAGCAGGGGCTGGCCACCACCAGTTACATCATCGGACCCTGGATACGTCTCCCGTTCCCAGCCTGCAGCTTTCTACTATTGCTGGCAGCCTCCTGATATTCCCTAGCCTCGCCAGCTCACAAGTCACAACTGCCCAAGCTCGACTTCAAGCTCCATCATCCCAGCCCAACTGAGCACAACGGCGCATCTCCACACCAACTTCTTACTCAGTAGCTCCTTGCTCTGTCAGCCAACGCCTACTGTTTCGCCGCTGCGTCAAGTTGCAAGTCAGAATCTCGTGCACTAGGATCACCCTGCAATGCAGCCTGTCTGAAAATGGCCATGTTCGCTGCTGTCTCGACGGCCCAACTTGAAGGGCATTGCTACATCTTGACTGGGCAATGGACAACCAAAGGTTGCACACTTGTACGCTGCATGCATTCACTCAGTCGCATTGTCGCGTCAACTGCCAGTAATATATGAGCAACGGCTGCAGACCTGCATCTGGGCTGACCTTCTAGGGTGTGTTCTAGACTCTTTGCCCCTACGTCATTGCGCATACGCTACCGACTTCAAAATGCGGGAACTGCTGCCACCACCACAACCACCCAACCGTTGCTCGCTCTCTTGAGCTCGAGATCGGCACACCGCACTTCATCCAGCCCGTGTTCAGTGTCCACGTCAAACAGACCATGTTTGCAGCAATCGCTCCGCACACGTAGTTTCCGGCTGCCCAACAGCCTACAGCCCCTCGCACCCCTGTTCAGCCTGTTGCTGTCCTCGGCCCCCCCAGTGGATAAGACGATCGTCGAACATTCTTTTGGGCTAGCTGCTTCGACATCGAATAGCTGGTCAGCCTGTC
The DNA here is from genome assembly GCA_030780425.1 of Beauveria varroae. Lineage (NCBI taxonomy): Eukaryota > Fungi > Ascomycota > Sordariomycetes > Hypocreales > Cordycipitaceae > Beauveria > Beauveria varroae. Next base: position 169,323 of record JAPFUP010000243.1, on the reverse strand, counting down.
GACCAACCACTCGCAGCGTAGTTTTGATGTTATAGACCCTTATCAAAGGCAGTCTATGTGTCGGCCCAACATATCGTGTCCGCTTAGGAAACATAAGTCCTTGCTAGCCAATACCACTGTGAATGGCCTAGTCGGTTAGCGCGTCCAATGTCTGGAAAGAGGTAAAGAGGGTCCGCGACCATGTTCTGGCAAATATTTGAACATGGGTCATTGGAAGCGGGCATAATCTCAATGCGAAAAAAGGGCTATGATACACCGAGATCAGGCATACATTACAAACTAGAGTCATGCGGCTTTTGTTGCTTTGCGAATGCTTCTCCGGCGTGGTCGCACACCGGTTTGGGCGGCCAAACTTTTTACTCCACGCAACAGCTAATGACCCCACGAGCCACTGGATTCCAGGTGAACAGTGATATCCTTTCCTGAGTGTCTCGACTCGATCACTGTAGGTAAGAAACGTGCAGCAATGCGCTTTCCGATTATCAAAGACAAGCTCTCCACCGGGCCGTCCCGGCGGCGGCTGCTTTTTTCTATTGACGCCGGGCCGACGGGTCCGATTAGTCAGGAACAAGGGGCCGCTCGTGGGCAAGGTGTCGACATCAAGATGCAGACTGCCTCGAAGCTGGATACTTTGTGTACTGCTCGGACCTCTGCGAGGCGAAGGAGAAAAAGAAATTCAAAGCAGGATATGAAATCGTGTGCGCGCAATCTCAGGGTCTGCGCCGCCGCAGGGACCGCGAAATGATCCCCGGGTGTTTGTCGGGACTGCTGAGCTGGTGCGAGAAGTGGTCATATTTGCTTTGAGGGGCGTGTAACTTGGAGAATTTAGAAAAGAGAAGGGGACTTGCAGTTCTGGCGACCCTTGGGTACTCGCCAGCATATGGACTCCAAGCTAGGGATGACGGCGGCCGTGCGATATTGCGTCCATATGTGAAGCCTAGACCCAGTCCCTTTCGTCAGAGGACTTGGGTAACTGACAATGGTAACTTACAATGGTAACTGAACGGTCATGTGAACAAATACCATCGCATCACACGCCAAATTACCAATGTAAGGTCAGCTGTCTGCTATCGAGTATCGAGTTGCATGGTCATGCCCAACGGGGCTCGTGTGCGCAGAAACACTGGCATATAAGAATTTTGTGCGCTGACATGCCGACATGAAGATGACAACCTTTTACAGTCACATTGTCCCTGCTTGTGACCTCATGCTATTGTCGAGGTAAGAAGATGCTGCTGGCTCGCTGTTTGTCGTGACTTGTGCCGTTGACTTGCTTTGGCCGCGTATCCGGTCCTTGACTGCCATTACTTGCTAAAGCCCCCGTGACCTCGATTCACTCTCTCTGGTTCTTCCATATTCAGTACATCTAGTGAGCAAATGTGCGCACAATGCTCGCTTGCTAGGGTTTAAAGTAGTGGCATGAGAGAGCACAAAGTCTGGGGCTAACGAAAGTTTACAAGACCATTCTCTTGGCAGAGAACCACTATTGTGGCATAACCCTGGAAGTTGTGGGTTCAAGTTGATAGATTGCTTGCTATGTTTCCAAAGAGGTTTATTCGCAGTGGTCGGTGATGTGGGAAGCTCACGAGCTGTCGGGTAGGTGTTGAGCTGTGGAGAGGGATGGGTGCCCGAGAAGCGTTTGCAAAGTAAAACGAAGAATTGCACTGTAATCTTGAAGATATTCTTTTTTTTCTCCTTCTTCTTCTTCTCCTTCTTCTTATTCCCACCCGATGCGTTATGTTTAGTCATTGGGTATCAATGTAGAAACTTGATTAGTGACAAATATTTCGTCGAGAGGCTTCGAGTTTGTAAAGAGTGAACAAGTCTGCGGTGTATCTGGCAAACCTTCTCCCCACGTCTAAGAAAGATTGCAACTTGGAATCAACTCAGGTCAATTGGTATTATAATACCACTTGTTGCATTCTTTTATGCACATCATGAAGGAAAAGCTATCTTGTTCCGCGTTCATCTCACAGCCATGCTTGGCTACGAAATAGATGGGGCCTTTTCATCTCCTGCTTCACGCCCCAACACTGTACTTGTACAGCAGCAGAGAGTAAGGGAAACCAGATGCGATTCAAAAAGTAAACTTTGTACATGGTCTACCACCTAACGCACACCTCGTCTGATCTTGCTCCAGGGGCAACAAGCTGCGTGGCCGTAGCACGCTGAGGGCGTATCTTCCCACGACAAATTACTCCCCGAACCAATGCTTCGGGCATTTCGGGCAAATTAGAATTGCGTAGCAGGATGACTAGTAGCCTCTCACTTGCCGAGTCGGGCCTTGGAGCAACATGCGTCCCCGCATCGCCGTGTAGGCCGGCCGCGATCCTCGCTCTGCACAGTCACAAGCCGCTCCGTAGAAGGGGGGGAGGGGGGTGGTCAGAGGCCGACGATACATGACAGGGGCTCAGGACCGATCATGACGGATGAGAAAATTCGTCAGCCATAAAGAGCGCTGGCGGGCATCGACACTGTACGGCAATAGTCTGGGGAGATGGTATACCCATGCCTCTTCAAGGGCTGTGACGAGATTGCTTTATCGAAACCTCGAGCCTCCTCCGTCCTCCCCTTTGTCACTGAAAGAGTCTCTCGACGGTTCTGATCTTTTGAAAACGAATCACGTCTATGTGTGTACATGGCCCGATGGCTAACCTGCAGCACTGCCCAGCATGGATGGAGTTCGGTAGGCGAGATGCAGGGAATCGTAAACTTTCGCAACAATTTCACACCATCGTCTGTCGTACTGAAATGGCATCTTCAACACGACTCTCGTCGGCATAGTGATTGCGGAATTAGTCCGTCATTCTCCAGCTCAGTAGAACCTCGCCAAAGCGAGTGCTGCATGTGTGTGTAACCGACCATGTTCATCATTACCCGGCCCTTCTAGCTACAGCTTGCCTGCGTGGACAAAACGTGACAAAGAAAATTGACGTGTTAACTCCAAGCCTAGAGGTCACCAAATTTACTTCTCGTTTTTGTAGCAGCCAACTAATCTCAAACCTGGGACTTGTTTTCGTTGGAGACGACTAGAAGATACCTTGTTAATTCGACCCCCCAGAAACCTCCACGTGCCATACTGGCTCACTGGATGCACTATCAAGGACCTCACTAGACAAAACTGATTGAGTTTAAAGATAGACCTTGGTAGGAATTTATGGAAAATCTTTAACAGGAAATAGCAGAGTATAAATCATCATTGAAATCGCGGACAGCATAGATAGAGACTTACTGGCGCCACGCGCCCGCCCGCGCCATTCACTTAGTCGCCTGCAGCAGTTCCCCACCATAAAAAAGAAACAAAAAAGAATTCTCCGGGGACGGAGTCGAACCGCCGACTTTTCGATGACAATTATTCAATTACAGTCGAACGCCATGAACCAACTAGACCACCCAGAGTTGTTCTTGTTGCGAAGTACAACTATTTTGAAATATATCCTTCTGGGCACTGCTGTCAGCGCCCACCAACCGCCAAGCCGTCTCTGTGATGACAGATTCTACGTTGGAAACTACAATTACTATTTCCCTCAAGGCAACCTGATTGTTGTAGTGCTTTTGGTATTAGCTTCAAACTGCCGCATGCTCATCCTTTGTGCGCATTATTTTTTTTGCCCACCATGGTGTCTCGCGCGCCTTTCCGTACCACAAACAACGGCAACATCAGCGCCACGAGATTCTGTTGGCCGCAGCAGCATCCGTATCAAAGGTGCAGCTCATGCGCCTGAACACCCCGCAGCGCCGCCTATCATTGATAGCCCAAGGTGGCAAAGGATACATACGTGACGATGTGATTCTCAACGGCATCCGTCGCATGTCTTTACCGCTCCGTCAGCCCGGCGGAGCTTTACTTGCATCCAGCCCTGGTTAGCCCAATGCTAACACTCGGCCTTTGCGCCGGATAGCCATGACTTGACTGGCCGTTGTCTGTGTACGTGATGGAATCCTAAGAAGAGGTAGACGTCCATTCTACGTCGGGATGTGGGGTTTCCGGAGTTGTCGATATGACATGGCCATGGAATTAACATCACTGGTAACATCACTGGCCGTAATGTCCGTGAAGGTGAAGCAGGATTTTGAAACAATCACCGTCCACTATATTGAAGACCGGCCGTGAGAGCTCATGTTCGGCTCTGCTCATGCCAAAAGGCGGCTCGGCAAGCCTGCAACTAACGGCATACAAGGCTCATCACACCCCGACTAAAACTATATAAACAGAGTGAATCTCTGGTACAAATTGACACCTTTCCTTCATCTCTTCTTTTCTGCTTCCTGCTTCATCGATGGCTCGTCCAGAATGCGCTACAGAGGGGCGTGGCAGCGTAACGTGGGCCGACGGCCAGAAGCCGATGCAGCGCCGGCGCACGTCGTGGATACCCGCCAGGTTATATTACCGTTTGACCATGGAAAAGGCGGCGCCTTGGGTCTGATTTGCACGCTGTTTGGGGTAGGAAAAATGGATGGCGTTGTTGTCAAGGACATTGTTACCAAAAGTCGGGGGAGGAACTCACTGCCTGTGTGCCTGTGCAGTCTCCATCGCGGCCTGACAAGGCACAAGAGAGCACTCCTGTCTGGTTTCCTCTTTGCGATTACGGCGGCATAACTTGGCTTCCCAGCAAGAAGACGAGAGAGCAATTGGACGGGTCTCCTTCTCACGGCACCGTGGTTGACAGTGTCAAGTGGTTATTGTTGGATGGGGCCAAGGCACAGGCTGCGGAAACGGGACCACTGAGATGACCCGGAACGTCTTCGCTTGCATATTACAATGTGGACTTTAAACAGCTCAAGGATATCAATGACATGATATACATGGCGAGTTTCCGAAACAGTGCGCTAGTGAGACTTGCATCAGTGCGATTTGACGACTGTATATCTCTCGCTACTGGTCGCCGGGGCTGCATGCAATGCCATTTTGGGTATTGCCTCTTTCACAGAGTGAGCTCCAGCTCGCATGATTGTATTAACGTGGAACGTGGGCGGGTGTATCATCATCAATGCGCCTTGTTTGTCCATTGATCAAAATTTGTGCAACTAAATTAATCGCTTTCATCCTCGCTGTCATCACTGCCCTCCTCCTCCTCCTCATCAAGCTCCTCCTCGCTGTCCTCAGCATCATCCGGCCGCGGGATCATGACAAACGCCGCCAAGCAGGTGATGCGGTTGTGCGTCTCGTACAGGCCCGCGAGCTCGCCAACTTGCTTTCCTTGGCCGGCGCGCAGCGCCTCGTCTTTGACGGTCCACACGCGCACCTTACCATCGCTGCTCGCCGCTGCGACGTACAGCAGACCGGGGTTTAATTCGCTGCGGAGCACCGCAAAGTCCTTGATGCGGCTGGTCACGCCGGCGTCCTTGCCGCCCACCTGTCCCAAGAGCTTGGCAAGAGGCAGCTTCTCGCCCTCGCCCTCGGTGCTTTCCTGCTTCGCCAGGTCGTCCGCCTTGGTCGAGAAAAAGAGCACGCGGCCGTCTTCAGTAGACACAGCCATGACGAAATCGCCGCTCTGCCCTTCTTGTCCGTCCTTTTCCTTGCTGTCCAGGCTGATGTAAGTAACCTGGTGAACCTTGGTCCTGAAGGGCATGACGCGGCACTTGGGCACGCTGTCCATGCCAAACGCCACGACATCCCTCTCAAACGCCACCGCAAACTCGTCCGCGCCATCCGCGCTGCCCCAAACCACCTTCCTCCCCTCACCGCTCGCGTGCTTGCCCTCGCCGGCCTGCACCAGCATGTCCCGCGTGAAGCTCAACACGCCCGCCTTCTTGCCCGTCACCAGATTCCACAGCCGCATGCAGCGCTCGCCCTTGCTCACGCTAATCATGACCTTCATGCTCGGGTGGATGGCAAAGTCGACGACGCCCGACGGCGTGCCGTCAAACGGGGCCGTGTCGCCGCTCGGCCGCCCAAAAGCCTTGGGAATGGGCGCCTTGATCGTGCTCAGCACCGACCAGTCCCGCGTTCGCGTCACCGCAATCGTCGAGTCCTCGCTAGCCGACAGCAGCTTGGCGCGCGTCGGGAACCGCAGCGCCGTCACCGTCGACGAGTGGTGCAGCAGCGTACCCACCTCGCGGTTCTTGGGGTTCTCCATGATCGGCCGCGGCGCCACTGTCGCCAGTAGCGCCCGTCCCTTCTTGTCCTGAGGTGGCGGGTGCGCAGACAAATTGTACACGTGGATTCGCTCGTCGGTGCTGCCGGTCGCGAGGAGCACCTTTTGCGCCTGTCCGGAGATTTTGGCCGACACGGGCGACACGGCAACGCAGCGAATCGCCGAGCTGTGCGCGTTGAATAGGAATGTGTCGGCAAATTGACACTCAGCACTGCTGTGTAGACTCGCCGTTATGCCGTGCAGCACTTGGTCGTAGGAGCCTGCAATGATCTGAAGGGTCTCGGGCAGCAGAGGGACAGATGAGCTGCCATTTGCTTTCGTAGTCGTGCCCGGGGTGGATTTTGCTTTCTTATTTTGGATTTGTTTCGTAGCTGCTGGAGCTTCAGCCGCAGCGGCTTGTTGTCTCTTTCTTTTCGCCATATTGTGAGGTGATGTGATTTATGGTAGACTGAAAGAGAAGCTTCTCCAGGAAAGTGCCTGTCGTCAATGTGAAGAAAAAAGTTTTGGGGCTGCGCCGATAAGATAAGCTCCAATTGCCTCCTTGGGCCACCACGGAACCCACTAAAAGTGACTTACATGAGCTTCTGTTACCTCCAAATAAAACAATAAAAGATACATCTTCAATCAAATGACTGGAAATAAGAAATAAGGATGCAAGAAGAATGTTTCTTACTCATCGTGCTTTCATACAATCGTATATACGTATACATGAATGCTACAGACGCCGCTTCGCTATATGCCAACTCTATCTGCTGCCACCACCTCCTTCGATAGCGCTGAGGCTAGGAAATCGTTTCGAGAAATCGTCTATATAATCCTCCTTGTCTTGCGCAGACCACTCCAGGGCTGGCTGTCCGGGCAAATCTTCCGCAACCAGCTGCTCTGGCTGCTCTCGCAACCTATTCTTTACCGGCGAAAGCGACCGTCCGCTGGCGCCGGCACCTGTGGGGATGCTGTTCAGATATTCCGGCTTCTTGGGCGGTGGCCGAGGTGTAGATTTATTGAGACCCGTGAGAGATGGTGCGCTTGCATTGGGTGTAATGTCTGCTTTGGGTGCGGCTGTTGTAGAATGCGGTATAGTGCTTGAGCGGGCGATGCCATCGAGCACAGGCTTTCGTTTGACTTGCGGCTTGGGCTTGCTGGCAGCTGTGGCCGCATCTGCATACTTGCCGTAGCCTTCAGCCGTCCGTGCCACGGTATTTTGCGCCTGTTCCTCTCCCATATAAACCTGCATTCTGTTTTGTATGCTGTTGGGCTTTGGCCCAGGAGCAGGTTTCTTTCCCTGCGCTGCGCCAACAAGTCGCTGTCGGTACTCAGACTGCGCCGCAGCCACCCGTTGCTCTTCTTCCTCTAGCTGCAGACGCTCGCGCTCACGGCGCATTTCCGGCGTCAGCTCTTCATCGCTATCATCGTCACTGCTCTTCTCGTTCTTGTTGTCGACGCTGGTTGGGCCATTTGATGGTGCCCAGGTTTGCGCCCGCTGCTTCTTCTCACCAGTACTATAGGATACCTGCTCAAATTTGCTGAATGCATTCCCGAAAGCACCATCGCGAGGCTTTTCATCCGGTCGGGCGTTGGCATTGTTAGCCTCAAGGTAAACACTGCTTCGTTTAGAGTTTCCGGAAGCGCCAGACTCTTTTTTAGTATATTCGAATCCATCGCGTGAGGGAGTCGCAATACTCTGAGTCGGTGCTTTGTTGCGATCTGATAAAGATTGCTGCCGGCTGTCAAAGTTGGTGCTGACAGGTCGGGGTCGGCTCGCATTAAACTCCGAATAGCCACGCACGTTCTCAAATTTGGGAGTTTCGGGTGTATCTGGGCGGACTTGTGGTCTGGGAGCCTGTATAGAAGCAGCAGAAGGTGTCGGGCGAACAGCAACAGAGGCCGAGCGCGCAATGGGCTTTTGTGTCGCTCGCTGGGCCGGAGGTACAGCAGCAATTGGATTTCTCTCATCCGATGGTTCGGATGTCATCGTACCAGTTGATACATATCGAGTAACAGTAGTCGAAGGTGCGAGAGGCTGGATAGCCGCAGGCCGACCACTGACAGGTTGAGATGCTGATAGTTTCATAGATGTCGACGACGCCGCTGGCAGCGGAGCAAGTGGCTTGCTCACGACCGGCGTGACAGAGTGAGGTCGCTCCACTGTTGTAGGTACAGGAGCAGCTTGTCTAGATGCAGCAAAGGCCGAGTCGGCTAGCTTCTCCGACATGTTTACTTTGGGGGCCACAGTCGGTTTCGGCGTCGTTGGGCTTTGAGGGTCAAAATCAAACTTGCTTCCCTTATGATGAAGCAATGAGAATTGATTCAGGCTGGGAAATCGGTCCGAGATGTCGTCCGATGGAAACGGCTGGGTCTTGGTTTCTGACGTCCCATCCAATGCGGCGAATGGATCGCCGTCTGCCACTCGTTTTGAGGAGTCACCTGACGCCGCCTGCTGGGACGGGGCCGGCGATGGTTGTGGTCTCCCGCGGCGCATAGGTGTTATTTCGGGCAGCTTCTCCGTGCTTTGAACCGGTGCTGATACCGATACGCCAACTACTGGTTTCGGTACTTCTTGGTGCGACTCGCGATTGGTTTTCGAGTGAGATGCCGACTCAGAACGCCCAGTGTAGATCTAAACCGTCAAATTAACTATAGGCCCTTACGAATAAAGCCACGATAACTCACATCAGGAATTGGGATCTTGCGGCCCTGCATGGTGCAGGCCTCAGCCACTACTTGATAGATATTCGGACGAGCATTCAAATCCTCCCGGAGCATGGATGCTACAAAAGTTAGCACTCGGCTATTGCGCCGTAGAATAGCCAGGCATACCAATGAGTCTCTTGATCTTCTCGGAAAAGTTGGGATGACTAGGAAACCGGTAGCTCGCGTTGAGGATAGCAAGCTGCCCCTGATCCTCGAACGGTGTGGTATAATAACAGAGCTTGTATAGGAACACGCCGAGCGCCCAGATGTCGGCCTTTTCGTTGAGGGGCTGCTTTCGGTAGACATCGACCATTTCTGGACTCCTGTATTGCAAGGTGGTGTGTTTCTGGACGTCCTCTTCCATTAGCCGACACTCGACGACCGAGGTGGGCGCAGGCCGGGGCACCGCCGCTGAGCCAAAGTCACAGAGCATGAAGCGATGGCCTCCCGATCGCGTGGTGATGAGAACATTCTCGACCTTGATATCGCGGTGCAGCAACGGGGGCTTCAGGTAGTGCATGCAGGCGACGCCCTCGGCGACGTCAGCAAAGATGTTGAGGATCTCGGGCTCGGTGAGGCGGTGCTGCAGGCGCGTGTTCATAAAGTCAATGAGGCCGCCGCCGTCGCAAAACTCCATGAGCAGGAACACCTCGTAGCCGCCGCCGCGCAGCTCCGAGGCGTGCGAGTCCATGTAGGCGACGATGGGGCGGTGGCCCTTGAGGCGCTTCATGGTCTCGACCTCGGTGCGCATGGCGCGCAGGCTCTCCTTGTCGGGGACAGCAACGCGCTTGAGAACGGCGAGGTCGGTGCCGTCGACGGGCGCGGGGAGCTTGACGAGGTACACGTGGGCAAAGCCGCCCTCGGACAGATACTTTTGAATCACAACGCGGTGGCTGCCGACCTGGATCTTGGTGCCCGGAGCAAAGGTGCCTGCGGGAGCGCCGCCGCCGCCGGGACGGTAGCCATGGCCCGGCCCGGCGGCAGCAGCAGCAGCACCACCGGCATGGACGGCGTAGCCCTGCTGCTGAGGGGCATGTCGGAGAGGCATCTGGTGGCCGTAGGAAGCCATGGTGCGCGCCCTGGGCAGCGAATGTGGGTGTTTTGTTTCTTTGCGGAATCGAGAAGTTGGAGAAGAAAACTTTCGGTCGAGGCTTGAAACGCCCGAGGTGGGCCGGGGTGCTTGATCGAGGGTCGCGGGACGAGGGGGGTTGGCTCAGGAGGATCGAATCATTGGGACGGGAGGGGGGGAATTGGACGAGCCTATGGCGAAGTCAGGATGCAGTAAAAGACGACGACAATAGACCGGGGTTCTAGGAGTCGGATCCGTATATCGCGAGTAAGAATTTCGAGGAGAGGCGTCACGCAAGGGGGGGGACGAAAAATGTCAAGGAAACAAAGCGTGCTGATGCTCAGGCAGACACCACATGCCGATGACGACTCAGCCTCACGCTGGCCGCTTGGCGGTGCAATGGTGGTGACTGGTGAGGCTTGGCAGGTGGCTGCGGGGGATTGTCGGCTAATAAAGGAATCATCTTACGATGAAGGGGTGCTGGCAAGTACATTTAGAGTGTATATGATGGATTAGAGACATTGCTTAAAAAACTTTATCCTTTCCTTTATAATAATTACGGTATATCAGCGAGAGCATATTGCTGCAGCCCATCGTTTTCCTGCGGCGCATCATTTTGCCAGACACTGTGGAACCGCGAGCACCGCCACTTGTACCGGAGTCAGCGTCCACGCACTGTGCGCTTTACAGTGTGCCGAGTCTTGTATACGGATCATCTACTGTGTGTCTGGCCCAGCGGCCGCATCATCTCAACAAATCGTGAAACATGCATGCCTACAAGCTGAATCTTTGCATCGAAGAGCCAAAAGTTCTTGGCAGCGTCTATCGCGGCACACCTTGACATTGTACTCCGTCCGGAAGAGTCAGCTTCCCTTTCTCTCCTCCCCTGCCCTTGTTCACCAACATGTCGGGATTCGTCTTGGTTCAGTTCCAGGCCCTTTCTTTGTCGCGAGTTTTAGCGTCCCGTCGATCTCTCTCACCAGGGCATGGGGCGGGCGGGCGCCCTACGCTTTTTTAGCCAAAGACGATTGTACCAGGTCGCAGCTGCGGCCGAGGCCGGTGTTGAACATCTCTCCATTTTTAGCGTCGGCGTAGCTTTCATCCTCTTCTTTTCTGTTTTCGAAAGGGGAACTCGGGTAAGGGCTCGGAGGAAGGCTTGCTCTACCGCCCTCCGGCCCCCCGCGCGACTTACACTGGCCGCCCCCCTTGGCGGTGTGACTTTGGGATTGCAATGGGAAGGGAAAAGGAGGCGTTGTGCCTTTCGTGGGAAAAGGGACGCCTATGATGTAATTGAGCGTTTGTTCTTGTTTTCAGGCTCCTCGGGGTTGTTAACAGCAGGCACCTACAAGGCAGGTCATCCGCGACACGAGCCTTGCGAGGGTTGTGCATTACTGTGCCTGCATGTGGGCGAGACACATCAAAACCAGTGTAAAATCCGCTAAACGTTTTTCAACGTCAGCCTTTCACGGCTTATCTTCGCTTTTCATTGGTCTTCTCGCTTGTAGATTAGACGTCGATTGTCTTGCGCGGACAATGGCCGATTCTCCCGCATCATCGAGCCGAATTAGTCTCACCTTCTACACATGTACTTGACTTTTATCACGGCAGTTGTCAACTGCATATTCTCATCCCCTCACCATACGGTATAATATCCCTGTGTAATAGCAACCACAGCCTCGCAATGCGCGAAAAGAGATGCCCACTGCCAACCACCGCCCCCATCACATATCAGTAGCAAAGCAAAGCAAAACACCTTTGCACTGCCCGGCTCGCAAAAATCGTCATCCACCCGGGTCGCCCGTGCCGAATCCAAACAAATCATCACCAACAAGGGCTCATCCACTCACACGCGAGAGACAGAGCGCCTCAGCCCGGCCCCGACCCCCGTCTCCAATAGCTCACGGCACAAGCGTGCCGAAACGTCTCCATCCGACCATGTCCGCTACGGCCTAGCCTCTCCAGAAGGGAGCCCAAGTATTGGCCCAAGATGCACTGCATGAGCCATCTCCAGCTTCTGCGCCTTGTTTGGAAATTACGTCCTCTGCGTCGAATCGTCTGACATGACGCTCTCCTTCTTTTGGCTGCGCCGTGTGGGCTATGATACGTAAATGCGTAGACGTGGAGGTATAAGAAAAGACTGCCTTCCCTGCAGCTTTGAGCTGTGCCTGGTGGCTCCATCTCGTTAATTATTTATTTATTTCTCCTCGTCAATCGCACCCTCTCGCCTCGCAGAGCCTGAATTTCTCTCTTTATATCCATATACGCACATATTCGCCGTCACAATGCCTTCCCAGGAGCAGGTTCCCCAGCAGCACCAGCCCATGGCTGCCACCAACCCCGCGGTCGAGGCTGCGCGCCCCAGCACCGAGCAGCCTGTGAGTGCCACCCACGAGCGTGGAAAGAGGAGGAAAAAGGAGCGAAATGCCCCAGAAGGAGCTAATTTCCTCGTCAAAACTTTTTCTTATTTCCCTGAAGCGATTGCTAACAACTATGCTCTTCCATACAGCGCCCTGTCGAGCCCATGTCTGTCGGCCTTCGCGGTGGCCACAACGGCGAGGGTGAGGTACGTCATAACCCCCGAGCTTTATCTCTATTGTTTTCCCTCAATCTCCCCTTGTTTTTTCTCCTCCTCTTTCGCAATCCGATACCAAAACTAATTGTTACCCATTTTCCACTAACATTTTCTTAGGCCGTCTGCTGCGGTCTCTGCGCCGGTCTCTGCTGCTTCGAGTGCTGCGAGTGCTGCTGCTGATTAGCGCCGACGTCTGATCCTCCCCCGCTCCCTGCCTGATATATCCCTCCGCCAAAAAAAAAAAAGAATATACCACTACTATTCCTAGAAAAATAAACATATATTTTCGCACTCTGCGATCAAAACAGTTTCTCTCCATTTTCGCCTCGAAGCTTGCGTGAAAGAAAACAAGCACCCGATGCGGAATATATTAGTCGCGTCGCGGCTCTGTCCATCTTGATCGGCTCATCGCGACCAAAAGTTGGCCGCGCTATAATTGACAATCGTTTGATGTCTGCACATAAGAGGGGCCACGCGCGAGACAAGGAAGATGAACACTTCAAAGCGACATAGCCTGGTTAAATGGTTAGTTTGGAATTGTGGTATTACTGATTGATATTTTTCCAGGTACCAAGGCTTCCGCCTCGGCATCTACTGGTCGCGCTGGCACAAGTTACCCGAGCCATGAGTCTTTCCACTATCATGGCGGTGGCGCATGCACTCGCATGGCATGCAGACCCGGCTCATGTACGGAGCAGTGCAAGCGTCCTCCTCTCGGTTCTCAATATTCCCGTGGACGCCACGGCATGGCCATCTATCTGAAGCGGTCCCGCCTGCATCTCCATGTAGGATAAGTGCTCGGTCCCTCCCGTTCATGACGGGTATAGGGAGCCGGATGTCTCGACCGGTTCGCGTTAGGGCCGTCCCGTATGCACACTTGCTGCAACGGCCTTGGCGACGCTAGAATCGAGAGCAACCGTGCGAAACTGGTACAAGGGGCGAGTCGCCAATTCAGGAAGTATTATTCGCAGCCCAAGGCCCCGCCTTGTCCATCATCACGAAGCCTTCCTGCTTCTTGTGCATGAGTACTTATGCCGCTGTTTGAGCATCATCATGTATATATCCACGGACTATTCTATTGCCCGAGGGCAGTACATTCATCTTGTGGTCGCGTCAGTTGTCATCGTGCCAAACCAATGTTACGTTTGCACACAGCAAATGAGGGCTACTTTTAATTCGGCCTGGACTGGAAAATATTCATACCTGTCCGTTTCTATATCCAGACATCGACCGAGTCCCATGTTCATTTTTGGTTTCCTCTATTATCCCGATGCGGCTACATCTTGAGGCTTGTGAGACATCTTCAGCGCCCGTTGAAGCTTTGATCCAAGGCCGACATCGGTGCTCTTCTCGCATCAACAGCTAGCCAGCTATTTAGTTGTATGTGCCGACGAACGAGCAGAAAAGTCATCAAATTCCATTTTTCACTGTTCAGGATGAGTTAGCCTTCCCGCTCAACTGCCGACAAAGCGAGACAGATCCGGGGTCTGTTACCCTGAGATGTTTGCTCTGGCATATAAAAAGAGGGGAAGATACAAGCCTTGTTGCCTGTCAAACAATCATCTCTCTCCCACACGTGGCTTCTTTACCTCATCGGAAGTGCTCAGTTGGGGCCCAAAATAGCTACGAGAACGGCAAGGACCTGCCTGTTTGGCGTGTGTCTAGTATTGCGGCACGCCACCTCCCTCTTGGAACATGTTGCTTCCGCGGCTCCACTATGCGAATGCTTCATGTGGTTTTCGAACAAAAGAGGATTAAAAATTAAGGTGCGGGCGTAGTCTCGATGACTTGGTCCACACGTAATTTCAGACTGGGTCCGTCGACCCCAAGCCACTGCAAATCCTCGACTCAAAGGCACTTCATAATTTTGTCAGTAAACGAACGACCGTCCTTAATCGTAGGGCTGGCACGCCACGACAACTGGGTAAAAAGTTTCAAGATTCACAGAGAACCTAGGTCAATGCTCATCACAGCGCCTTCACTGGTAGCAAAGCACCCAGGCGTTGGGCCCGCAACGTAGATAGCTGTCTTTCAGTTGGTCCTTTTGCCTCGAGGAACATACACAACTGCTTGATAAATCTGTGAGCCGAAATGCAGTGCAAGATTTATGCAGCAATTTCACAGAGTTTGCTTCGTTCTTGTTAGTTGGCCGCTTACCCCACCTGATAACACTCTTCTGGTATTATTCAATCCACGCCATAAGGAGGCGACAAGGGAAGATTCCCAACACAGGATAGAGATCCTTTAGCGGCAGCATGAAGCACAACAAAAATGGGATGTGGCAACTCGCATGCATGCCTTCATCTCACCCTTGCGTAGAACGCCGCGCGCTTTGTTGTGGCCCAGCCAGGTGGACCATGCCAACGCATCATCTCGTGCTTTGTCAACCGTGGTAACGCCTCGCATGCTACCAGCTCTATGTCAATCTCTCGGATTCAGGATAACGGCCAGTAGAATCTGTCACCCAATGTTGGTGCCAGTGCACTGGGAAATACTTGACGGGGTATGGGCCTTGGGAGGGGACGTTTATGCAGAGCATCATTGTTGTGGGCACAAAGGATGGCCAGGACCACTGCCCTCCGAATTCTCACGGGTAGGCGTCATTTACTTCAACTGACTGTCCGTTGACGGCATACTGGCAGCAGTAGTCTCCCTCGAGCCTCCTGTACTCGAGTGCGTGGTCTTCGCAGCAGCATAGCTTCTTTTCCTACTAGTATCAGACACTTTGCTCAGTGAAGACAACAGAATCCAACGAAAATAGTCGTGGCAACAGCTCATTGCCGGATTGCGCAAAGATGTGGTGGCCAATGGCCCTAGAGGCGTCTTCTTATGCCCACAATTAGGCCAGCCGTTGCAGCCTATCTTCACCGATACTGCCACGAAGTTGGTAACTGATGCCCAGCGAGCCCTATCGCTTGCGGCCATTGGAAACCATCCTCATGCGATGATGGCTCTCGTGACTGTGTGAAAATCGCGAAAGTAGAATATGATTGACGAATCTCGACCCAATCAATGTCTCAAAGGAGCTTTGTGGCGTTGTTAGCCGGAGCGCGACTACTTACCTTTTGTTCTAGACCGACGGCATTCGATTGACTGTATCGTTCATTAATGAAGAAAGCATTGCCAAGGTCAAGGTCAAAAATTCTTTTCAAGCTTGTGAAAGCATGCAAATTACTCCATCAAGATACTTCAAGTACTCTTGCTCATGGTGGGTTATACGGAGGGCTTGATTGTTAAAATGCGTCCACGAGCCCTATGCAATTGAGAGGTGAGCCAATTTTTGGGCAACGGTTAGGATTTCGCTTGCATATAGTCCGCACACATAAGAGAAGACAAGACCAGCAGATAAGAAGGCATAGTCTGCCGCAGGTGGATAACAGCCGCCATGTCCGAAAGACCGTGATCCGCGAATCATACTCGAGTTCTCTGTCAGGATCGCATCGTGGTACCATGTAATCCGACGTAGGTGGATGAGCGGTTACAGCAGGTGCAAACGGACGATGAAAGGTTGCTTTGGAATTAAGGTCGTCGTCAATAGTGCGTGTCTTGTCACGTCATGTTAGCTTTCCTGATCTTCTTGTACGTCATCATGATGAGTATGGTACCCAAACGCGCATCAAAAGCACATCTTGGCTTGTTATTTAGACGAAAGTGGGAGCAAAGCGCGAACGGGTGTTTTCCAAAGACGCAAAGGCTAAGTGGCCGGCCAACGGACTTGTAAGGCGGATTAGTTGAGGGCGGTGGAGTTCACGCTCCAATGAATACAGTAGCTTGACTCTTGAGAGGCAATGCAAATTTTGGCCGATAGATGTGCTTGGTAAGACACCCTGTAGATAGAGAGCGGCTGGGGCGTGTCGATTACGGGAGCAGCCGTCTGTTTGTCAAGGGTTTGTGGCCTACGACGTGGGGTTGGTTAGCAGAGAATCTTTGATGGCAAGAAAACCAAAGAAACAAAAAAAGGCCAGGATGGTGATTAACTAGCGAGAGAGAAAAAAGAAAAATTAAGGAAATGACGAGCCGAGTCTGCGGGAGTTATGCATAATGGCGGGACTTAAGAGGGCTGGTTGTATGGTGAAAAGCATGAAAGAGGAGGGAGAACGGGGACGAGCTTGTTGGTTGATGGGTCTGGCACCGAGGTTGCGTTGGGTGTGCAGTGGTGGTGCCACAAACAAAAGCCGGCAGGGGGCAAAAGCAGGAGATCTGTGAGAGGGGAGGGGGCCGGGGGGTGAGCGGCCAGACCCGCTGGTGCCGCTGAGGAGGGGGGGTGGGCAGGGGCCCCCTTCGGGGATTACAGGGGCTCATGTCTTGACCAGACTGCTGCAAAAAGACTGCAGAGAGCCACTCTGGGCACCTGTCTAGGTGGCCTGGGCAGCGGGGAGCAGGCAGCCACTCATGTCTCCCCGGAGCGGCCGCATCAGGGGCCGCAGCAAAAAAGTGTAGCACTGCAGTGCCGCACAGTCGTGGCCTCGCCCAACGCCACGCTACCTACTCAAACACACAAAACAACAAGCTCATGAGCCTGGCACGCCTGGTTTTGCCCCTCAACCCCCTCTATATTGTACCTAGGTGTTGTACTGGTAGCCTTGTAGGTAGTCAAAATCGGTAGGACTAGGTGCCTATGCTGGCCGGGTTTGGGTTGGCCTGCGGGACACCTCCGTCCCTCAGGTCTCGGTCCCTCTCGCAAAAGTTCAGTCCACTGTTATGAGTCCCCCGCCTGTCTACGTTCTTAGCACTTTCCTCGCCGCTTTCCTGCCGGATGGGCACCTTGAACAGACGGGCCGACCGACCTCTTCCGTGCTATCAGGTTTCCCGCCTGCTTATTATTAGGTAGCATCTCAGCCCTCTGCCACTCCCCACAAACCGCTCTCCCACACATTACCCGTCGCCCGTTGCCTTGCTTCCACCAAGCGCACTCGTTTGCTTTTCCAACAAGCCGCCGTCCTAATGTCTACTCCGTTTTCGTAACCCTTTTGCGCTCCCTACGGCTTCACTTCTCTTTCTCAACTACTTCTTATCACCGTTCTTCTGCTGCCGACTTACATGAACTGCATCACCATCGCCATCTCGCGCAGCGCTGTTGGCAGAAGCCATTACCATGGCAAACTCTGCCCGAAGAGAGTCCGTTGGCGAACCGTCATCATTTTCGAATCAGGACGCAACTTCTCCTACCTCCAGATCCGCCAGCTCTCAGTCACTGTCGACTCATTCCGGAGCTACGACACCCACCGGGTCCGTCTTCCCATCCACCTCTACGGCATCAGGCGACGCTCGTTCAAAGGATGCAACTGTTCCAGCCGCCTGTCTAGCATGTGTACGCGCTTCCAAGCCCCTTTGTCTCTTATCTAGCTGTTGGACGTTTTCCAGTGGCCACCGTCCCAGATTGTTAGTGTCAGGATGACACCACTTTGGCGCCCTCGGCGCGGGCACCAACGCGGTACATCTTTGCTTATTACTCTGGTCCTATGAACTTGCCCAGGTGTACCCCTACTAACATGTAATGCAGCGGAGCAAGCACCTAAAGTGTGACGGTCAAAATCCCTGCGTCAGATGTCGAAGTTCCGGCTCCGATTGCATCTATGTGGCTTCTCGCAGGGGCTACAAAGGCCCGCGCAAGAACCAACCGCAAAATCCAAGCAAATCCCAAGTCACGTCCCCTGCACCTCAATCGATCTCGGGTTCTGCTGATGGGTCAAACGTTCCCATCCTCATCAACTCTGGTACAGGAGTCACTAGTGCCTTGGCCTCCCAGAGACCGTCTTTCAGTGGCGCGGCCGGTGTCCCATACGAAACGGGCGCGTACCCCTTTGATGACGTGCAACCGACCAACGCCGATGTTCAGCTCTACCGCTCTTATTTTCCGGACAACCATGCCGGAATCTCCTCTACAAAGCAACAGATCCCTCCAACTCTGCAATCTTTCTCTCTTGCCGATCGTTGTCTCGACGCCTTCTTCTACCATTTTCATGCTTCGCACCCGTTTGTATTACCCAAGCCATTCCTGCTCACGCTCGTTGGAGATCCTTCTTTCGAGCCAGTGCTAGCAGCAGCCCGATGGATAGGCTCGCTGTTCATCGATGCCGGCGCTGCAAGGCAGGCTCTTTTTCAAGAAGCTTATCGGATCGTATATGAATCTCAGAGGCCCA
This sequence comes from Beauveria varroae, assembly GCA_030780425.1. Classification (NCBI taxonomy): domain Eukaryota; kingdom Fungi; phylum Ascomycota; class Sordariomycetes; order Hypocreales; family Cordycipitaceae; genus Beauveria; species Beauveria varroae. The sequence goes on along the minus strand of JAPFUP010000243.1, from coordinate 150,750 downwards.
AGGATGGGTTTGTCGTTCAAGCAATGATGCTATTGATTGTGGCACTCGATGGTTGTTGCGAGAACGATAAGGCGCGGAAGATCCTTAGAGACGCAGAGACCCTTGCAGTACAGATTGGCTTAAACACTCGACCTTTTGCGACCCTTCACGGAAGAAGCCTTCCCGTCATGGAAGAAAGCTGGAGGAGAACCTGGTGGGATCTGTTCATCATTGATGGTCTGATTGCTGGTGTTCACCGCGTCACAAACTTTTTACTGTACGACGTCCCCGCAGATGTCCCGCTGCCATGTGAAGAGGTACAGTTCTTGTCTGGAGTAAGTGGTACCAGATGGGGACTTGTCTGCCGTTATGCCAAGAACATAACCACTGTTGCTGAGCGTTTGCCTGTCGTATTTACACAGTGTTGCTGACTTTGATTAGAATATTCCCAATCCCATGACACTACCGGACTTGGAGAACATGGAATTTTCTGGCGATGACAGAGTCTTTTCTTCGTTTGCGTATCGAGTACTGTGCGGCCGTAACCTTGGACGGTTTATGCGAACCCCTCCATTACAGGGTCCTGACGACGAAAATATTACTAGGATCGAGGCGCTTCTCACAAACTGGCGACTACACCTTCCGCAAAACAAGAAGGACTCGCTGCAAAAGAATGGCATGTTGGATGAGATGATGTTTCAGGCACATATGATAATGCACGCGACCTCCATCATGCTGCATCAGCCGTTCTCCCAGCTCGACACGACACCAACACAGGGCATCATCTCATGTGCACCGTACCAACCAGTAGCGACAGGAAGCATGTTCAATACTCACACGAAGCACACAATAACTTCGGCATGCGCTATTAGCGAATTAGTTACTCACAGGGTACCACTGCTATCGCATACACAGTTTTTTACCTGCGTGGTTACATCATCATCGATAGTCCATCTGAGCAAGTGGGCAGTGTTCTTTGTGCCGCACGACGACGACGATTTGCGTCAGCAAATACGACTCAACATTGGAGCTTTAAACCACCTTTCTACCGTTTGGGGTGCGGCGGATCGAGCACGAAATCAAGTCCGAGCGGTTGCCCGAGATATCTACCAACTTAAAAAGCAGCAGCAGAGCAACCCTCAATACTGGATAGGATACTCACAACAGGACATGCTAAATAGCATGGCTGCGGACGAGACCATCATCACCGAAGTTGAGAAGGCAGAAAGCTTACAGCACTCTCAGCATGGGATGGGCGGCGGCATGCAATGATACTAATAACGAAATGGTCCAAGGACGGAGACGCAGCTTTTTTGTTGGGGTTAACGAGGTTGCGTGTCCCGGAAGAAGCACAGAACGCACTATACAGATATAGTGTACATACGACGAGCCAACACGGCCTCATTACGAGGCAAATGGCGAAGTGGCCCTTCAGTGGTCTCGTCGATAACAGGCGCGCCCTTGCCGGCAGGGATAACTGCAGGGATGTCTGATTAGCGCCAACTTGTTTAGAGGCAGAATTGGGGCAGTGTATGCATCGCCGCTATCTGTGGCATGTTGCAGTGGATAAAGTGTTTGCCGGCTACCTGGCAAAGTCGATTCCAGGCACATTGTGGTGCAGGACATGCCAGGCGAATGGTCAAAATCAAACAAGGTTGGGGTTGCCGGGAAGTGTCCGGCCAAGAGCACAGAAGGCTAACAGTGCAATGAAGACCAAGTGATTGGTAATAAGGACAGGCTAGCCAGCAATAAACGTTGACCAGTCCAGAATCGGTCTGGCGCCAGGTTGAAAGCAGAAGTCGGCATTCTGCAGGTCCCCGGTTCCTGGTACCGGTGTTGGCATCCATTCTCAGTTTCTCAACCCATGCAGGCCCGCAAGCCCGGTTCTCGCGCTGTTTGTGCCTGAATAGCTAATATCGGTGGCGAATTGATGCCCAATATGCCTAGGTTGTCAGCTATACATAACTAGTAAACCGGAGTCATGAAGAGCCAGGGATGTGCATAAACTTTGGCAATTGCCTGCTTTTGGATTTACACTTTTATTATTTCGTTTGTTAATAAACTTTGATTCCGAGGGGGGATAAAAGCCCCTCCGCCCCTGTAGAAATAGCTAAGCGAACCTATAGAAACCCGCTATTTCGAGCCCCACATCCCTAAATGGGCAGCGAGCCAAGCAGCCCTTTTTTAATTTTCATCTTCCCCTTACCTTGTTTTTTTTTCTTCTTTTTCTTTTTTTTTGGATTTTCTCCTTTCCCTGTTAATACTTTACCAAGTAAATAAGCTGCGGGCGCCACAGGTGACACCGGTCGGTGCGTTCAACCATGTCAATACAGTCAACGCAGCCCGTAACTCTACTTTTAAAATGTGGTACAAGAAGTGAAGTCCATGTTTGATGCTGCGCGTCTCGCACCCCGTGAACGGACATAATTCCCGCTCTTCTTTCCCTTTTTCCTTTTTATTTTATTTTTTGGGGGGTGGGAGGGGTAAATGGGGAGGGGGGGCCAAGAGCCGCAAAGTTTCTCCTCTCCCCACTTTCAGAAGGTTTCATAGCATTCCGTCGTTGCGGCTGCATGATTCCACGTGTGAATCGATCGGAGGGGGGGGGGAGGCTGTGGCACTGGCAACAACAAAAAGTTACAAAAATATAATTCTTTCTGCGGTAGGCAAACTTTCAAGGGACGATGTAATAAATAGGATGATGATGATGACGAAGAAGAAGAAGCAGGAAGAAATAAGGGAAAGAATACACAAAAAGACTGCAAGATGGGTAGAAATGCAGTCCTCTTGTTTAGCATCTCAAGTCTATGGAATGTCAAATATCTGGAGCCAGACTGATTTGTAAGAAATACATATCACAGATCGCGGTGGCTTCGAGTCTGGTTCTGAGGCAAGCCGTCCACTCCCCTTCTTTGCCTGAACCGAACACACCCTCAAATTTCGAAACCGCTGCAGCTTGGCGGGGTCTCCTTCGCTACCGACAGCTCGACAGATGGCTTGTATGCACTAGCTGTATTAGCTCACACAGGTCGCTAAAAATGCACGCTGCTCAAATTCTACAAGAAGAACAATCATTATCAGCTCTATCTGCTTTACCTTGACCCATGCTAATAACCAAACCGCTTTCCTCCCATTGATTGCCAGTCTTGTACCATCCAACCTAGTCAATACTCGTCTTTCTCGATCCCAATACGATTAACGATTATACCAGCCAACCCATTACTCTCACCCTCATTTAGAAATTGCCTTCTCTCGGTCTTCAATCGTCACCAACCGATCCAGATACAAATAGACAAAGTGCACCTAAAAATTGATTGCTACTTCGATGCCATCATGCTCTGCTGTTCTCAAGCTTGGTCTTGGACCAGGCACGAGCCGGAAGCTTCTGCTCAAACATCACATCAATTTCGGCAGGTGTGCGGTCCTTCATCTCGGGGAGTCTAAAGTACGCCCAGCAGAAGCAAATAAACGATGTACCGGCCCAGACAAGCGCCGCGCGGGTTCCAAGTCCCCAGCCCATGGGCTTGGGCTCGAGAAGGTTGGGAACGAGGAACAGGTTGCCAATCGACATTACAATGTAGATACCGCGGGCAATCGAGTTAGTGGCAGTCTTCATGCGAGTAGCAGGAGTCTCGGCGACAATGGTGTAGCAAACTGGACCGATAGTAAAGTTGTAAACAACGGCGAACAAAACAAGAATGACGGCGGACACCCAAGCTACCATCATGCTCGAATCGAGAAAGAATCCGAGGGTGCCGATGGTCACGAGGCAGCCGACTTCAACCGCGAGACCGCCGAGCCACATTGTGCGGCGGCCAAACAAGCGCATGGCAGCCATAGATGATAGAGTTGACGCAATGCACAGTGCGTACATTCCCATGGTGACGTACAGTGCATTGCCTTGGCTAAGACCACCCTTTTGAAGAACATTGACGGAGTAGAACACAAGAGGCGAGCCGACCAGCTGCTGAGTGAGGTAGATGATGACGGCAATCTCGGTGCGGCGCAAATTGGCACCCTTGAAACATTCAGTAAAGCCCATACGCTCTGTGGTCTTCTTTTCGTGCTCGTTTACGCAGTGAATGACGGCCAGGGAGCTATACTGGTCGAAGCTGGGGTCGCGAGTCACACGGCTGAGCACCTTGCGTGCCTCTTCGTCCTTGCCCCGACGGCTAAGATAGTAAGGACTCTCCGGGACGACAATCACAATCAGGAAGAGCGGGACCAGCCATGAGTATTGAATAAGCATGGGAACTCTGATCGACATCATCGGGTCTTTCGCCTCAGTAGCGCCACGCAGGACACTGGCCGAGACAAGTTGACCAACGAGCCAGAAGATGTTGATCATGGTCGCAGCCGGTCCTCGGAGCTTCATAGGGGTAATATCAGAGACGTATGGAAGGGTGATGCCTTGGAAGAGACCCCAAGGTACACCAAGAAGGAGTTCTCCCACAAGGAAAATGGGAAGCTTGGCGGTGGTAAAGGCAAACGTGGAGAAGAACCCAATCATTAGACAGACAGCAGCCCAACTAAGGCCACACATGGTGCTGGTGCGGTATCCAAAGCGGTTAACAACGCGAGGGGCGAGCCAGAGCCCAAAGAGCTGACCTAAAGCAGCGCAAATGGTAATGCCCGACTGCCAGGCAGGGCGAATGATGTGATGGCCATCATTGATGGAGCCGAAGATATCCCGGAAAGTCTTGAACGAGAAGAAGCTGGGGACCAAAGCCGTTTCGTAACCCTCCATGATGATGGGGGCTGCCATTACTGCGGCCCAGAAAAGCGCAATGTAGTAGTACTTGATTGTGTATCGCATGGTCATCGACTGTTCGTGATCGCTAGCCATCTTGGCGGCTTCGTTGCCGGCATAGACATCATTGACAATTTCGTCGTTGATTGGAACTTCAGCGAATGTCACATGTCCCTTGTTGCCTTTGGTAGTGGTTGGCGACTCGGAGGTTCCAGCCTGAGTATCAGGCTGGGCCTCAGTGAAGAGACTGGGGAGCTTGAAGGGCATGGCGATCGAGGTTGGCGATAATCGTAAGGATGTTTGTTGAGATATGTAAATCTGAAGTCTTATTAGAAGACGAGCTGGGGGAAATACTGGGTATCGGATTCCTGGAGCTTAAGGAATGGCTCACCTTTAGTAGTACGCTGGAAGTTTATTGACTTTCATAAGGCGGTCGCGATCCAGAAGCGAATGAACCTTGGGGAGGGAGGAGGCGTCCAATAGAACTGTCCATTAGCAATATCATGGGCTAAAATTGTGTCTAGTTCCATCTTTCGCATGCTCTTAAGCTTCAAGTGCGTGTATCCGGCGCTTTTCATGATGTTTGGCGTCGATCTTTGAAGAAGCGAGGCGTATTGGCGTTCGCTATGATTTGCTGCGCCCAAAGCTAGTTGTGCGCCACGTACAAGTATAGTCGCTGGGCGGCCAAGGACTAGATGACAGTGATTTGATCAAGCCCAAGATGAGTACGTCTAGGATGCGTTCAAGGAGTGCGCCACGATGGTGTTGAGGTCTTTGGTTTGCTGGCGTTTGGCTTGCCAGCTGACAGTGTGTTGTTGGCTGTTGGCTCGCCCCACGCAAGTGGCAGCAGTTTGGCGACGGCGATGCAGGCGCATCACGAGTCCTGCACTTGGCTGAAGAAGTGGGAGAACGTTTCGAAAGATCAGTCGTCTCAGCAGCCACCAACGTAATGTATCGTTTACTTTCACAGGCTCGATATTTTGCTACGTTTACTTGCAGGTTACGGATCCCGCCACGCTCCCACAGTGTGCCTATTTGTCAATGTGGCTTTTGATATTAATTTTGACGCTACAGATTCATCCATCTAGGTCTTCATCCTCTTCTTTTCTATTTTCCTTCACAGAAAACGCTGGTTGCTTTCGAGCGAATAAGCAGACCAACCCTTGTCGTGTGGTCGTCGAGACCATACAGACTCGAAGCTTTGCGCCTGCATGATGCACACTCGATAATACTTCAGACATGCCTTTATAAAAAAAAAAAAAGTACATGCGTCAGATCCTCATCACAAGTTCTTTCTTCTAATGTATTCACGAGGTTGGGCGGATTTTGAGCTTTTATCCTTCGTTTGCAGGGTATTATTACCGTCTAATAAACAAGCTGTAGCCAAATGGGGCAAGACGCGGGAGAGCTGTATGAGTGGGGCTGCACTCTCCGTCACCCCGCGCAACCAGACAAACAAGGATGACAAGCTTGCGACATCTTGGGCACACACAGGTCGGCTTGTGCTTACTTGTCCGACTGTTGCGCTTCCGCATCTTGCATCTCTGAAGAAAGAAAATTTGATACGCATGGACCCTTGAAATTTTGGCGATAATTCATTCATCGAAGCGATTCGGCAGCATATTTCACATTCCAGTAGTTGCCGCTACTGTCCAAGTCTGCCACACCGCCCCTCGTTTGTCGACGCTACACACTGTCAACAATACCACGAGGATCCATCCGCCGCGAGTACCGCATTCCAACCATTCCGAGCGAGCGTATTCAGGGACAAGCGAACTCAACCCCTCGCCGATGACTGGAGAGATCTGGCTGGATCGACGCTGAATTAATTCCCAACTAAGACGCCTCCACTGCATCGCGGAAGTCAACTTCCACCTCGTCGCCGCCGTCATGGCGCCGACACCAGAAGAGCTGTCGGCCCCCGGCTCTGCCAGCTATGCCTCCGACACGATGAATGTGGGAGACGGTACCTGGGTCTTCGACAAGAATACTTTCTTGCTTCCTAATCTGCAGGGCGTCAACTTCGACACCATGCGCTACAATGGTACGAAACTTACCCATCCCATGTACTCTTGCGTCATGGCACTAATCAATTGCTCTCAGGTATGGGCAATCGCTTCTCAACCTTTGTCGGCTACCACAGCATCATCTTGGCGCATGCAGTTATGGCTGCACTGGTATTCCTGCTCATTGTGCCCTTCTCCGTCATGACGATCCGCTTCTACGACAGAAACCCCGGCCGCGCCGTCGTCTACCACGGCCAGCTACAAGTTTTGGCCAGTCTTATGCTACTAGTAATTTTCATCCTAGGTTTCTTTGCGGTTGGCCCCAGCAGAAACCTCTCAAACCCACATCATGGTATTGGAGTCGCCATCTTCGTGCTCTTCATTCTCCAACTCGTCGGCGGCCGTCTGGTGAAACACATTTCGAAATCACGCTCTTTGCGCATAATGATTCATCAATGGTCCGGGCGCGCTATTGGTCTTTTGGGAATTGTTCAAGTTCCGTTGGGCTTGACTCTCTATGGCTCGCCCAAATATCTCTTTATTCTCTACGCGCTCTGGATGGCATTTCTGTTCCTGCTATACTTCATCCTCAGTTATCGTCGGGCTGGTCACCGTGACTACTACATGGGAGGCGGAGCCAGATCCGATGGCGGAACAACGCGCCTGACCGAATCTGAGTACCACTCTGATCACAAGCCGAACCACAACAGCAAGTTCAAATGGCTAGGCCCTCTCGCTGCAGGTGCTGGCCTGTGGGCATTACTGCGCAATCGAAACAAGAAGCAGGATCGTGAGCGGAGTCGATCGCCATCCTCTTATAGGACTCGTACCGATGCGTATTCCGGGTATGACTCTCATGGCCAGTCCGAGAGATTTTATGACGACAAGTACTCGGAACCACCTCAGCGAAAAAGCAGTGGTGGGGGATTCTTGAAAATGCTGGGTGGCGTCGCAGCGGCCGTCGGAGCAGGAGGTCTGGCGGCCAATCTCATGAAGAAGAGAAACAACAGAGACGAGGAGTATTCTGCAGTATCCACAGAAACACCTCGTCGTCACCGTAGCGGACGTGGTGCACGAAGCGACTATAGCAGCGAATACACCGACTATACTCCCACGCAGACGTCTCTGCTACCGCCGTCAGCAAAGCCAGCCAACACCTACACCACAAGAACAGGCACCACAAGAACAGACGATACAGGAAGACCTACAACACCATATTCATCCGTCCCACCGCGTCGCGACTATGATGATTCAGAATATTCTTCTTATGTCAGCCCTTCACACAGAAGACAACCGGAAGACTCTGGAGGTGCGGGCCTAGGCAAGGGGATCCTTGGCGGACTCGGTATGGGGTGGTTTGCCAAGAAGCTTGCGGACAGGCGTAACAAGAAGCAAGAGGACCGCTTACGCGAAGAGGAAGACATGCGCGCTGGAACTAGTGTCTCTCGCTTCACCGGTGACGGCTATCCTTCTCCCACGCGACGAGATTCGAGGCGACCCCCTCCTATTCGTCGTCAAACAGGGTATGGCGCGCCTCAAGGCACAGAAACTGCGTTCAGTGAGATGACTGAATCATCTATTGATCATCCACCCCGAGTTGGTGCGCGATCTGGTAGTATTCCACCGGTACCTATGCCGTCTCAGCCACCTAGATCTGGCGGCCGCCGTGACTCAGAACTGGCTTCGATGCCGCCCATGCCAGCAGATCCTCATGGGATATTACATTCTGGGCCCGAGAGCTCATTTGTGTCTGGGAATGCATCACCGCCACAGCGAAGACCTTCAGAACGACGCCGCAGAGCTGGAGAGCGAGCAGCCGCTGCTGCAGCCGCTCGTGCTGGTAGTCTGGCTGCGAATGAAGGAAGAGGCCATCGTGGCGACAGAGACTTGGATAGGGATCGCTATGCGTCTCCAAGTAGCCAGCCAGTCAGCGTCAAAGTCAAGGTCCATGACGATCGTGATCGAAATGTGACACTGAGGCGATTAACAGAAGAAGAGGCCATGGCGACTCGGGGCCGCCGCGATTCTGGAAGCAGCATCTCTGAAATCGAGTCTCCCAGTAACGGGCGTGGATATCGCCGAGCCGCCGCAAACTCACGCGCCGCAGCGGAGCGGGAAGCAGAGCACCGAGTCGAAGAGGAAGACAAACTGGCGCCTTTATCGCCACCCAGACCTGCTTTTGCAAAGGGCCGACGTGGCAACAAGGACTCTGCCTATTATTCTGGCGCGGCTGGGCCAGCGGGGTCAACAGCCGCACACGGCCAAACAGTGTCGAGTCTGGGCTCGCAAGGTACACATGGTACCTGGAGCGGTATGAGCGGCGTGCCCTCTCCCGGAGACGGTGGCGGCGATGGCGCGAGCGAATCCGCTGCCGCAGACAATAGGCGACGCCGGCGAATGGAGCGGAGAAGAGGTAGTAGTGCCGCGAGGCCGTCTTCTGGAGCAGACATGTTTAACTAAAGTTTTTTTTTTCTGGTGGACCATTTTGCTTTTTATTTCCTGCACATATGAAACAGGATATTTGTTACGACTCTCGCCCAAAGCTTATGATGGATATGTGTACATTTTACAAGTTGATTTTGGATGAGGATCTATTTTCGAGTACATATTCGCAGGTGCAGATTCCAGGCTACAGACTGGGGCTTTCATGGGGTTGACAATGGCGTTTTTATAGAAGGGACACAGCCTTGATGTATTTAGAAGAGCTACGAGTCACAGGACGAATTCGTAAACAATGGATGACTTTTTTCAAACAAGGGCAGCAACTTGCATCATCGACATGGTCAAACTAGGCACAATTCTTGCTCTACATACGCCCCTTTCGGCGCTTTTGCAACTTCATTGTCCATGAAGCCATACAGCAGCGCCGGCCCAACAAGCTCATACTCAGTCTCGGCGGTCCGTGCCGCCGTCTGCCGAAGAACAAGGGGATACTTGGAGCCAGGCAGGACGGCCACCACGTCGCCGTCGGCTATCGTGCGCGGCCCAAGGCCAAGCTGGCCGTCTTGAGTGATGAACACTCGGCGACACATGGACGTCCACGTCATATCCTGCACAATCTGCGTCGCGCAACCCGTCGCCGCGAGTGCCTTCACTTGCAGTCTTTCTTCGACAGAGATGCTGCCCAAGAAGGCGCCCGGCTGGGCTGTAGCGCAGGCTGCACGCAGGTCCTCGGCCTTGACGGCGTGGGCAGCGCAGCCGGCGCGCTGCTGGTCTCGCGCGGCGCCTGGCGACGCGGCGGGCGTGGTACCGCGAAAGGCGCCCGTGAGGATGAAGCTCAGGGCGGAGATGAAGGACAGTGCGCTGGGTCGCGTCTTAGCGGGCTGGGTGAGGACAAGCTGGGCGTAGATGCGGTCGAGCAGGAACGGGACTTGCTTCTTGACTTCGGCGGCGTAGTCTGTAATGGCAAGCTCTTTGGGAGATATCATGTCCGAGCGTGCGCGCAACGTGCCGACAATGGCACCTCGACAGCGTAGAGCGGGCGTGGATCTCGAGTTTTGGTCTACAGTCACGGTGAGGTATTCGGGCGAAGCGGCACGGGTAGGGCATTTGAGCGGTGCGACGAGATTCAAGGCGTGCCAATCGGGCACCCATGTTGGGAGGCCCATTGGGTTTGGCTCCTCGCCATGGTCGACAAAGGCGAGAATGTGCAAGCTGCGTGTGCGCCGGATGGTGTTGACAACGAGGTTTGTGTACACCTGCGCTGTGGGAATGGTGTACACCGGCTCGATCAGGAGCTGGCCGCTCACCACAGCGCTCGGATGGCCCAGGAGCGAGTAGACGTAGTCACGCGGATCCGTGGAGAGGTGGACGCGTGCCCAGTGTAGGACCTCGGAGAAGTCGTACACCGGCGTGCCGTCAGAGTTGTTTGACCACACAAGGTTGATGTGGTTGCAGACCCACGACTTGAGGTCGAGCTCGTTGATGACGGACGCGCCATTCTCGTCCAAAAACAAAACGAATTGGGCCACCTCGCCCCAGTCAATGCAGGCATCGCTGCGGCCCCAAGCGAGCCAGGCGCGGCGAGCGAGACCAATTTCCTGGATAATCCACGCGCGGTGAAAGTACTCACAGTCGAAGAATGTCTTGACAGCTTGCCATGTCGTGAACAGGTTTTGCTCTTCATCGCTCCCTTTGATCAAATGTTCTTTACTTTCCGTCTTTCTTCTTTGTATAGCTGACTGAATTTGCCGCAAATGGCTATTTTGATCTTTGTTGAACTCTCGTAGGAAGTGTATTGCAGTCAGTGCTAGGAACTCGCCTGTTGCTGGGTCTTGGAAAGCCCCGAGCCAGCATAGAACTCTCGTCGCATTGCGGAAAATGTCACCCATCATGCGAACCTGAGACAGGCGCTCGTCCAAGTCATCCTGCTGGATGCAGATAGCATCGGCCCATATTCGCCTGGCGCGATCTAGAGGGCGATAGGCGTGAAGCGCCGTGGCCAAGTTGGCGCCAATGTGCAGCACGCCGCCCTCTGCGTCGGGATGGTCCTCATTTACGCACCAGATGGTGCTGTGAAAGACAGTCGGCTTACCCCATACATAGGACAAAGCCTCGTACGGCTCGTCAGTAATGGTCTGCACTCTAAGTCGACAGGACAAGGCTGCATTGACGGAAGCCGAGGCTTGTAACTCGAGTACACGTATATACCCCGGTGGTAGCTTGGCATGCCTGTAGCTATTGTCATAGGACTTCATGTTTGGGTCCTAGCTGGCCTGACCGCCTATCCCGTGTATCATCTGCCCACTGCGGGCGCTTACAATCACTTCAGGTCGTCTTGTTTGAGTCAACTGGTCCCTGGGGCAGTTTGACGCTGACCTACATCAAGAGGCGCGACGACATGATCAAAGAGATGAGGAAATGAACTCTGATCATACTAAAAGACAAATAACGCAGCATAGTGTGCGACGTTGGGAGGCCATTCAGCCGGGCTGGAGATGCGGCTTGCTCGAGTGCCGCCCTTATACCGGTTAAAACGATATCGAATTGCGGACTTTGAGGCGGCAGAACTGTTGTGTTTAATCTAGACAAGCAAACAAGGTACCTGGCCTTAGCTTCAGAAGTCAAAGATTTGTTTTTGACGGCGAAAGCACATCTTGTTCAGTAGACTGACTGCAGTTTTGGGTCGCTGCGGACGAAGAGTCAATCATGTAGCAGTAGGAGTGCAATGCGAAGCCAATATCCAGTTCAAATGACAAGCCTATCCGATTTGGAAGTTCCCAAGACGGCATCATTGCATTTTTGAGCTCGCTAGATAGCAATGCTGATATGCAAGCTGCCGCGTAGGTAAGCTCTTGGTGGGAAGTCTGCCAAGTGACGGTTTACGGGATGATGAACATGATGTAGCGGGCGGGTGGCGAACGCCGAATATCACATTCAAGAGTACTGAATTCTAGGAAAGAGCAGACCTATGTCTGGGGAGACACATATATGCTTTTTGTTGACTGATGATGATGTCGATGGAAGAGGCCAGACATGGCCAGGGCCGCTTCACGTTCCCAGCCTACCTAACAAGGTGGGGACTAGAAAACGAACGCCAACGCGGTTCCACGCAGCTACCAGATCTCGAATCTGAACAATCTAGACAACCTCTAAACACCTCGGCCCTTGAGTTTTTCTTCGTGTGCGTGGGCGCAGATGTGGTGAATCGACGAGCCGGCGAATCGAACGACAAGAATACCTCTCATACAACCAATGGCTGCAGTCCGATCATAGCACAGCACACCTCAGAGACCAATGTCGCAACCCGGCGCAAAGGCCAAGGGGCCGTCCCTCACCGAGTACAAGGCCATTGCCGCCGAGTGGGAAAAGGCGAGAAAGGCCAAGGCAGCAGCCGATGCCAAAGCAGCCAGCCAGGGCGTGCCGACCGAACGAGAGCGGGCCAAAGCCTTGCAGAAGAAGCGCGAGAAACTCAACAAGCTGCGGCAGACGCGGTACGAGAAGCGCTGGCTGTGGACGGTCGCATTTTGGGTCTGGATACTCGCCATCCATGCCATTGGCCTGTGGCTATTTACGACAGGCTTCTTGCTGACCAGGCTGGTGCTGCACGACAAGTCGGGCTGTGATGCGCCGCCCATTGACGGTACCAAGGGCCTCCTCAACCCAGACAAGGGATGCTGGCACCCAAAGACGTTTGATCGCGCCGTCGTCATCCTCATTGATGCTCTACGATATGACTTTACTGTTCCGCATGCGGCTGATAGTCCGCATGCCTATCACAACGCCTTTCCTGTCCTTTACGAAATGGCCGTCAAGTCGCCGCAGAATGCCTTCCTGCGACCCTTTATCGCTGACCCGCCGACAGCTACGTTGCAGCGCCTCAAGGGCCTCACGACTGGCACACTGCCTACTTTTGTCGATTTGGGTAGCAACTTTGGAGGCGATGCAATTGACGAGGATAATCTACTCATGCAGCTGAAGAACAACAACAAAAAGGTTGCCCAGATTGGCGACGATACCTGGTGGAGTCTTTTCCCCGGCTACTTTGAACCCAACATCAGTAGAGCATATGACAGCTTCGATGTCTGGGATCTGCACACTGTTGACAACGGCGTCATTGACCACCTCTTTCCCCTTTTGGAGCCCAAAGCGAAAACACAATGGGATCTACTCATTGGCCACTGCCTTGGCGTCGACCACGCCGGCCACCGTTATGGGCCCGAGCACCCTGCCATGGCTTCTAAATTGCAACAGATGGATGACTTCATTCGCAACGTTGTTTCCAAGATTGACGACGACACGCTTCTCATTGTCATGGGAGACCACGGCATGGACAGCAAAGGTGACCACGGTGGCGAGAGCGATGACGAAGTTGAAGCCGCTCTCTGGATGTACGCCAAGCGGCCCATCTTTGGCCGAACCCATCCCGAGCACGCTGTACCACCTCCAAACGCCAAGATTCGACCAGTCAACCAAATTGATCTTGTCCCGACGCTTGCTCTTCTCCTTGGCATCCCCATCCCATTCAATAACCTGGGCAAGCCGATCGAAGAAGCTTTTGCCGGCCCTCGCGGCAATGACTGGGCCAACCTCGCTGCGGTGTCGCGCGTTGCCGCGGCAGGTACTGAGCGCTATCAGAAGCTGTACTTTGAGACGCGAGGCATCGTACCGGCGAGCGATCAGGGTAGCCCTGCGGCGCTGTGGACAGCCGCCAACCAAAAGAGCCTTTCCGGTCGCAACCTCTACGATGCGCTGTCAGCTTTCCAGGAGCGAAATCTTGTTGTATGCAAGAGCCTCTGGGCGCGCTTTAATGTCCCACGCATGGTCATGGGTGTATTTGTTACCGCCATTGGCCTGATTGTACTCGTCATGTACGCATCGCGCACCGAAGACGACGAGTACGTGGTCCTAAACAATGCCGAGCTCGATTATGCCGAGAAGCAGCTCCAACAGCTTGCAGCTTCCCAAGACCAGGAGGAGCCCGAGCATCCCGACCAGTCCTTCCACCGGGACATTCTGCACTGGGTCCTGGACGTGCGCGTGGTTCTTGTCATTGCGACGCTGACTGGCGCCGCTGTTTTCCGCGGACAACCGCTCGATGGATTGGCCACGCTCGTGGCGACCATCATGATTGCCAGCACTGGGACCGCGCTCTACAAGCACGGCAGGACCCTGCGCAACCTTTTACCAAACACGTTTTGGGGCTGGATGGCCGTCGTCTTCACCGTCAGCCACTCTGTCGGCTTTGCGTCCAACTCGTACACCATCTGGGAAGACTCCATCCTGCTCTTCTTCATCACCAGCTTTGGTGTCGCCGCGCTCGTGTCCTCGTTCCGCATCGAGTCGTCGCGCGTCGATCGCTACATGGGCATCTACCATTCGGCTGCCTTTATCGTCCTCGGCCGCATCGCGTCGTACTCTAAGCTCTGCCGCGAGGAGCAGATGCCCTACTGCCAGTCCACCTACTACAGCTCCGGCGCCTCGTCCACCTCGGCACCCTGGCAGGTCATTCTGCCCTTTGTCGTATTCCTCGGCCTCCCCGTGCTCATCAAGTCCTTTCTCACGCCCACCAAATCGTACGCGGGCCTCGCGCCGACCTGGGTCGGCTACGTCTTCCGCTTCAGCTTGTTCCTTTCCGCGCTGTACTGGCTCGTTGACGCCGCCAATAACGGCAAGTGGCTCGCCGCGTACCTCCCCGAGATGGCCCTCAAAACCGCCGGCGTCTACGTCGCGCAGCTCACGCTGGCCATGACCGTCGTCGCCGGCACCACGGCCTTTGTCTGGGCCCCGCCCTCGGTCGCCATCGTCCCCAGCCAGGGCCGCATCACCATCCTGGGGTACGCCAATGCCCTCGGCGCGCGCTATCTGCTCCTCCCCGTCAGCGTCCTCGGCACCTGCCTGCTGCTCACCAAGCCCATGGGCGCGGGCGCGCTCTCCCTCATGATGTGGCAGCTCCTTGCGCTCGTTGAACTGCTCGACCTCAATGGCCTCAAGACGGAGCCGATTGGCCCCGTCATGCTCGCCATCCTCGGCAACTTTTACTTTTTCAAGACGGGCCACCAGGCTGTCCTCTCCAGCATCCAGTGGGACGCCGTCTTCATTCCCCTCTTTACCATCCGCTACCCCTGGGCGCCGCTCATCGTCGCCGTCAATACCTTTGCCGCCCAGATCCTCGCCGTCGCCAGCCTGCCCCTCGTCGCCCTCTGGAAGGTCGGCCCCAAGCAGCGCGGCGTGCTCGAGACCGTCTCGCGCGCCCTCGGCGTCTTCATCGCCTACTATGCCGTCGAGGCCCTCGCCACCATTGCCTGGGCCGGGTGGCTGCGCCGCCACCTCATGCTCTACCGCGTCTTTAGCCCCCGCTACATGACGGCGGCGCTGCTGCTGCTGCTGCTTGACGCTCTGGGCATCTTGATTACGCTGGCTGGCGTGCGGAGCAACTCCTTGGCCATCAGTGAGGTGTTTGGCTGGGCTGAGTAAAGTAAATCCAAAGTCCTCGCCTACCTTGCTATGTTCATGTTTTATTCTAGTTAATGTCTTCTCCTTACTTGTTGATTTTCTCTATGTTGTCTGCCCTTTCTCTGAGGATATTACTTACTGGGACACTTTTCTTCTTTGTCGTCACTATTTGGGATATCACAGCCTCGTTTCGAGCTGTGATGGGGGGGCTTAGGATGGGCGTAGGGAATGTATCTAGAATTCTCAAAGGTGGTAATCAGATATACCAACTGCTCATTTCATGTGTTCAAACATCTGCCATACCTTGTAGATACAAATCTATTACATGCAGCATTGATGTCTCTTTTGCAGCTCAATTCAAGTAGCCATGGTTGCTGTTCCCTTTGCAGCCAGCCCTCCATCTGGGCCTTCCACCCACGCATCCCACTTCACCTGGCCATCGCCGGGAGGGTCAGTCCGTGACAGCACAGGCCGCACCTTGACCGTCAGTGGCTCATTGACGTAGAGCGGTGCATGATTACGATAGACGAAGCGCGAGACCAGCTGGCTGGAGAAGCCCGTCAGCACGCGCAGCATGAGCGCCAGCGTGAGCGGCCCATGAACAAGAGGCGCCCGGTGGCCGTCGACAGAACGTGCATACTCTGGATCTAGATGAATTGCATGGGCGTTGAACGTCAACGCAGAAAAGTGAAACAGGTGGCGCGCAGAAGGCAGTATTCGGACGCCATGTGCCGCTTCGTGAGGGTCTACCGTCGGGAGATTGTTGGTCAGCCTGAACTTTTTGGTCTCGCTCTCCGGGAATCTGCACGTTCTTGTTGAGAGATCTAGAATAACACCCACATTTCACATGTTTTGGAGTTGAGCTGGCCTGGGCTTCAACGTCGTCACCTGGGTTCATAAAGACGAGCGTTCGGCGCTCCTCTATCGACCAGGGCAGATTCGTCTGCTGGTTGGTGGGATGGCCCAGCGCATACCTACGCCATACGTCGACAAAGACCCTTTCACCTCCTCGTGTCGACGACGACGCATGGCCCGTGTCCTTGACCCTCACGTCACCAATCGTTTCCGTGCACGTCCACGGCTGGCTGTTGAGAACGAGGCCACAGCCTGGGCGCGACATGTCCTCGTCTGTGTTATTACGAAACGTTACCTCGCCGCCCGCCCACAGGCGGCGCGAGTAATGCGCGCCCGGCGAGTGGTCCATATCCGCGCCGTCGGGCGCAAGCTGTGAGGGGGCGGTCTGGATGGGAAAGTAGACCAGGTGGTGGCCCTGGGGCAGCGGCCGCGGCGGCGACTGGACCATTGGCGACGATGACTCCCCAGAGGCACGAGGAGGACAAGGTCCCCGAAACGGAGCCGGGTCGGCGGCGGCGCCTTGTGACGTGTCGTCTGCACTGTAGCCGCCATAAGGCAACAAATCGGAGAGCAGCGTCGTCAGGAGGTGCGAGGGCATTGGCGTCAGATAGTCTGGAATCGTCTTGGCGGGCTGACGGCGCAGCCTCTCGACGTCGGGCTTGACTCGCTTCAGATTCAAGGGCGTTGACGACGAGAGCAGTCGCTTGGTCCATGACGGTGGCTGCAAGACCGGCTGCCGCTGCTGTTGCTGTGTGCCATGCCGTGACGTCGGGCTAGGTCGGCGAACAAGGAGTCGGCAGAGGCCGAGACTCTGCATGTGCTGGCCGCTGCTTGGTCTCAAGTATGGGAGCGTGGAGCTCATCTTCTGCACTCGAGGGTGCCTTCTGGGGCAGTAATGAAACAGCGAGCGTGTACTCCGTACGCTTTCTAGTGGGAATTGTCGCTTCTTCTAGACGTTTTTCAAGGGTGGGTAACCAAGGCCGCCGGGGCGACGCAAGAACGAACCTTGTCTCAGCCTCAGAACCTCGGGGATCTATCGGATACAAGTGCCCTTGCGGGGCTCGGTGTGTTGGTGTTGAGTAATTAAGGTGATGGACGCGAGACGCGGTCTGGGAGAAACGGGTTGTATGATGATTGTATGCAGTAGACTACACACATAGATTGGCCTGGTTTTGTCGTCGAGAGCGCTAGAGCTCCACCATCACTGGCGGCCCCCAAAGAGCAAGTGCCAAGCCACCGTACGACTGAGTCAATCGCCCATGAAACAATTACGCAATTCGCTAATAATATCGCCCATTTCTCTTTCTTTTCTCTGAATTGCATTTCTGACCGTCAAGAATTCGAGAACATTCGGTGCGGCGATGCTTCGAGCTCTGTTGGTGCACTGAAGGCGTGGAGAAACCTAGTCGCGATTAACATCTAAGAACGCTACCAATGAAATAAGCCGCATCTAACGCCCTGGCTAAATCCAGCCTATAAGGTCACCCTTAGATAGAAAAATATGCCGTTTAACCCTTGCACTCTATCCTTTTTCGTTCCAAGGCACTACACTAACTCCTACTAGGAATAGCTACGGGAACGGAGTGAAATTACGCAGGAGTTGAGGGTTTTCCCTTAGGTAACACCTTGTTTCCTCAACTTATATAGCACATACTCTATACAGTCAATTGACCAGGTCAGAGTGATTCAGTATTAATATAGAGTAAATATCTAGCTTGGAGTGGACTAAGGCGTAGAGACTGATGCTCTGATGGACGCAAAAGATGTAAGGCGGGCGCTGCCGGCCGCCAATGATACCGGCAGGTGTCTACTGTCGACCGACTGCACGACTCAGTCGGAAATGGCTATGCTAACTATCAAACGAAATTTTCATCTCCGACATGATGAGATAGCGGCGAGCGTAGCGTTAAAGTCTTTTGTTGTGAGGGACGTATGTGTGGTGTGCGGCTTCATTACCTGAAAGAGTTGCTAGAAATCTTAAGAAGCAAGTATAGATAAGATCGCCGGCCAAAAAGCTCACGATATTGGTTTCATATATCAAATATGATATCGCCGAGCTGGAGTGGCTACGGGGGCAGGCGTTCCGGTTTGGGTAAAGGAATCATCCTCGTCTTGTTTGACATTAAAGCACTGCGCGCAACAATGATGGGGCTCATGTTAGACGCTGTCAAGCTACAACGCAGCGTAATGCGAGCTCAATATACTTCTGAAAAGTCTGAGTAATCGATAGTACAGCTGCAGATCTGGCTTGGAAGAAATTTGGGCGGAACAAAAGCAGATTGTCTGTTGCGATGCCGGGATGTGGGCGCGTTTGCCATCCGTAAGCCAGGGTGGGCCTCAAGACTGAGCAGATCACCACACTATCGCCATCCGGATTGGATTGCTTGCTCATGGCGAAACACTTTGCAGGCGCCGTAGCATTCACCGTTACATTGCCACGAAGAAAGGAGAGCTTCTGAGTTTGCTCCCGAATGGCGACGTTCAGTAAAATATACGAGAATGCGACCCGGACTAATAGTCCAAACATACCCAGTGAATCATTTCCAGAACATCTCCGAAGAAAGGGAGCAGTGGAAGTCATGATCGGGAATCGATACGCACGGGCTCTGGTGTGCGCGCGCTTGTTAAGGTGCGTAACCCAGGGATTGCTGAAAGGCGATGGACGCGGGAGTTCGGGGAGGCCGAAGAAAACGACAATGCGAAGTAGACACAGCAAGCCAGAAATAAGAAAGACCAGTACAACCAGCTTTGTCATACTGTATGTCTTATAATTAGGCTGAACAGGCCCAGAAGTAATGGATACACAGATGGGTGTCCGTCGGCGGGTTTCCAGCTCCCCTCCCCGCACATACCGGCATCTTGGGCCATACTCAGGCAACCAGGGATTGGGTAAAGCAGGTGTAGCTACCACCCGAGGCTTCTGCAGGCTTGCCGGCTTGTGTGCTGTGTAGTCCGTAGAAGGTTCATGTAAACCGGCCGGGCGGAGGAACAACAAAACGCCAAACATCAAGCAATTCCACCGTGTCGTCCTTGGCGCCTCCCACTTTAACGGCTAATCTAGTGTCAACGGTGCTTTGTCGGGCTCCGAAGGCAGGTGAGACGAAAAATTGCCTCGCTCACAATGGCTGGCGGTATGTTACCGGTGCTCTGTAGTACTGAAAGGTACAGCTGATGATAATCGGCTGCATCATTCGAGTGCTTGATGAACGACTCTCGTTCCTGCAGAGCCGCCTTTGAATAGCCCGATGGAAGGTTTGCGCCTTGAAACAAATGCACAGACGACAAGATCTACTCAGGACTTGTAAAATAATAATTCCATAGGACCATCATTGCGCGAACCGCAGAATGGATCATGGCACCCTATGATGCGGGTCAAGCATATCCTCAAGACCCAGCCGCCGTCTGCCGTTATTTGAGGGCGCAGGCTGTACAGCTGCGGTGGTCATCTGCCGAAGAGCGTACATCTCGACTCGAATCAGCCTCTCGGCGGTTGATCTTGTTCGTGCTCTTTCTGGGCACAATTTTCGAAACTTGTTTCGTCACAGCCGGTGCGCTGGCGCAGCCCGAGCCCATGACCGACACACAAACTGTTCTAGGGCTGAGTCTGGTGTGGCTACTAATAGCATCACGATCAGCCTCCGCAGGTGTAGACGCAGGTAGCCTGGTGCGCAGCGCAGCTCGAGTCTCACACGTGAGGTGACCAGTCGGTGACATCAACGCCGAGGTCAGGCGTGGCACCAAGGCGCATGAGACGACGATCAACACGCCCCATTTGCCCGCGTTGCGCAACCTGGTTGATTCTGCAGACATTTAAGCTGGGAGTCGTTTCTTGAAGCCGCGCACGATTGCAACTGATGGCCCTCGAGGTGATCATAACGATGCTATATCAGCAGTAGCAGGGTCGCCTACAGGCCGACATCTCGGCCAATCCATGCGTATTTCCGCCATCATAGCCAGCGCGTCAGCTTCAATTGGAGGACTTTCAGCAGACAGGCCTCATTCCAGCCTAGCGTCAATAGAGTGCGCGATCTTACGCCAAGAAACGACTTCCAGTGGGTGGGGTGAGACTAACCCAGGCGAGCTGCTAGTTATAGGGGCTGGCTGAATCGGTGTTGCCTCATTGCAGCCTTGCAGCTGCAGCCGTTTGACTGTCAAGCTTAATTGCGCGTCTCTGGGCCAGCCATGCAATAAGATGTGGCAAATACAACCTGGCGCCCCTGACATACGGACTGATAACAATGACAACGCTCCTGTCGGCGCAAGAGGCAGGCTGAGAGCTCCTGCTTGGCGAAATTGGCGTTACGCAAGCCGACCTGACTGTGCTGAATGAGTGGCTGACCAGTTGGTGATACAGGCAAGGCCTCCATCCAGGATTGGTGACGCAATGTCGTAACCAGCTGTTACAGGGTTGTCGGCGAGACCAGCCCACGGCAAATCCTAATAGAGAACACGACTTATTAGCTAATAGAATATAGGAAAGGATATCGAGGTAGTCACTTATCACATTTGCTTTACTCATCGTACCTCGAATGTCGAACGCCACAAGCAAGGGCCTATGGGCAGCGCAATGTGACAGCTGCTACCTTTATTACCTCTTCGTACCGTTTTCCTGCTGGCCTGTCTATCCGTACTTGCCAAACTGGCCGTTGTTGCTGTATCACTGTCGTACAGGCGGCAAAACTGACTCGGCTCGGAGTATATGTGCTTGCTAGCATGGTGAGAGGGTGGTGGATGCCATCTTTCTCGCGCGGCACGGGCCGGGAGTCCGTTTGCGGTCTTGACACACCGCGGCATCAGGCATGCCAAGACTAGAAGGCAATCACGACAATGGATGCGAATGCGCACCTGTGGCCATTATTATGAGCAGATATCAGTCGGCGACTGGGGGCAAGGTCTGTTATTGCATGGATGTAGATGCGTTTGCTATCAGTACGGCAAGGTGCACGACGATGTCGTCGTCTAGAGTTACCAAGTTTGGTAGGGTGAGGGGTGAGGGGGTACATGCTTACCAGTACCTATTCGTACGTCGAGGAAAATTAGTAATAACAAGGTATTGAGGCGGCCGAAATTAAGCAGCATAAAGACAATTTCACCGGCAGACGGGAATACAGGGGTTCAGTCGCTACAGTTTCCTTCCCTGGCAATATGCTGCAGGGCGCTTGAGCCCACGGGAACCCCCGCTAAACGTCGCCGTACCAGTAATGCCCCATTTGCAGGTGGCTGCTTTACATATGCCACTTGACACCAGTTCACCTAGCAAACAAAACCTTTTCCTCCACAGCATGGAACCAACCGTCTGCAAGTTCACTTCAGTCATGCAGCTCACCACTTGAAATGATTATTCGGTGGTCAGAGAAGTCAGCTCTAACTCTGTACTACCTTGTGCCAAGTCGAGGCGCCACCGTATCAGCCGGCGTTGGGCTGCATGAACGCCTTTTCCAACGGCTGGCTGTTGCGCCCGTAAGCTTCTCCTCACAACAAGCACCATCTTTGGATCGTCCCAAGGATCCCAGCGTGGCTGGTTCATCATAGCACCGCTGTGCACCGCGTGCACTGCCATGCCTGTTTCAGTCCTGTCAACCATCGGCAATCCGATCCCGCTCCTCTCCAGATCTCGGTGCATTCTCCGTCTCGTCTCGCTGAGCTACCACGGTCCCCTGCAAGCGCCAGGTACCAGCCGCCTATTGCGCACAAGCGAACGCAGTTTGCATGCATTTGCAAGGGTGCCTCGCACACGTATTGGTAGGCTTTTGTTGTCATGCAGTCAAGTCTTTGTCTGCTGGTCAAGGCTGTATGTGTGGCGGAGAACCATGTCTAACACTAGGTAAGGAGCACAAGAAGTTGCCCCGGCGCCGTTTAACATGCTCTACAAGACAAATCAGACCGTGTGCGTCTCCAAGATACAGGTCAGACTTGTAAGTGTCGTACAGACTTTGTCGCCGGCCTCGAGACTGACAAGACATAGCAGGGCTAAAGTAGGGTGACAACAATAGTCCGCTGCGGTCTCACAGCAACCTTGCAGTAGTTCTCACTTGAATCAACTAAGTTGCACGCCTCTTGTCACGATATCACCGAACGACTTGGGGATGCGCTAGTTAGGCAATCGCATTGTCGTGTTACCGTGTTGCCGAGATCGAGCAGGCGTCATTCTTCTTCATTTTTCAGCTGGGTCGGGGTCTACCACACTTGCTTCTAGAAGGCGGGGCATTTACAGATGGATTGGCAGGCAACTCGACTCGGCCCCGTGCTCTGCACACACACCCCATCTCTGCAGACACTCTTCAGGCAGTCGCAACTAGCTCGCCAAGCTACTGCCAAGCTCACGCCTCCCTCCAACACCTCCCACACCTCCAACACCAAGAGAGCGCCGCAGTCCACCAGGCAAGCCCACCGCAGCGCCCCCGTCTCAAACCTCGGCGACACTATCTTATAATTAACTAGCTCTTTGGATCCTTGTTCCCTTGTGTCCCGGATCCTTGTTGCCTTCTTACCAGTAAGTGAAGACAAAGTGGCTCTGCTCTTCCATTGGTGCTACGTCTGTTGATTTGGAAACTGGCTTGTCCATCACCTCTTTGGTTACCGTCTTGTTTCCTGAGCCTGCGAGATAGCAACACGACCGGAGATCACTTACCAGTACGAAGCTGGCTACAAAGCGCTGCCAAAGCTCCGGCCCTTTTTCTCTGTGTCACCGATGCCTTGCTACCAACCAGAGCACCACCCCCTCAGACCGTGAAACAATGCGGCCTTCACTGCCATTCCCAGGCTCTATTCTCGACACGGAGCACGCCGTTTGAAAGAAACTTGCCCCGAAGTCGTTATTGCAGTGCCCCGCAAGACCCCACGCTTCTGGCTTGTTCTTGCACCACCAATGATAAGTCGGTCACATATTCGTAGGTCAGTCAGTATCGAGGAGGGGCCAGCCCACGCATGGACGCCCCGGAATGGCACCTAATTATCCTTTCAATCACAGATCTATCATCCGTCGTTGGACAAACCCGGTACCACTTCCTGCATGACTCTCTCGTATCATGTAAATTTTCATCTCGTTGGTGCACTCCACGAGTGCTAACCTTGCAACCTCCCCAGTCTGAAGCGACGACAAAAGTGGTCCTTGGCCACCAATCTACAACAGCGCAAGGTTCCAACCCGAGTTTGCGCAGACGTCTTTTCTTGAGACAACTAACAAATCCGTACCTCCACGCTATTTTCTGGTACAACTATTCTCCCGCTGATCTTCATACACCCAGCTCCTTGTCTCTCTTTTGTCCTGCAACACTTGGGCCAATTCATTCAGTCGAACCCTCGGTCAACACCCCTCTTGCTCGCACAAGTAGTCCGTCGACGGTAGCCCCGACTGGAGGCGACTTGGTCCTCCATTCCTTCTTGACTACTATCAATATCGAGGATTTGCTTGCCCCCTACTCGTCTTTCCGCTCCTCTGGTCACGCTCGGGCAAAATCCCCAATTCTTTACCAACTTTCAGCTAGACCGGCCCAGTCACAAAGCTTGTCACCATTCACACTCCTCCATGCTGTCCATTGAGACATCGAGTCTGTTGCTTGACGGACTGGCAAGGCATCAACATTGTCTCGCTAGCTGAATCTCCGAGCCGACTGTTGACCAAATACATCTCGGCTACTTGCTCCCGCAGTCTGATTCGCGTCTGAGATCTTCATGCTCCAAGGCATCTCGACGTAGCCGCTGCTGTAAGGCGACGTGTTATTGCCGTCGTCTACATCCCGCCTTGACCCTTGCCTCTCTGCTGTCAGAGGCAGTTATCTCCACTCGTTCGTGGTGTGTAGTACACTACCTGGCGTCCGTCCATTCACCGAAGTTCGAGTACACTCGAATCACCCTCCGACACACGTTACATTTCATTCATATTGCCTCTTGCTATATAACCTTTCTTTCCCCCTTTCTTCTCCATCCTTCTCCCAGCTCGTTTCTCAACATATATTCCTATCATCCACTTACATGAATCATAACTCTTCTATTACTCCGATCACCACCTCTGCTCTTTTTCATCAATCTACATCAAACAAATTCATCATGAGGGCTTCAGCACAGCACACTATGCCCCTGGCACCTCACTACGCTGTTGAGGTGACTTGCCGATCCGTCACCCCTATGAGCCCTTCTTACTACACCGAAGGCGAGAGTGCTTTTCCAAGCATTCTGATGCTGTCCAACAAAAGATGTGCCCACGCAACCACTCACAATTGTCCTTTTCTAGCAGACTCCAATGGGACCCTCTGCACCGCGTGCGCCGTTGCTCGATCCAGGGGACAGCCCTGCGCATAAGACTCGAGTCGTGCTTGGAGTCAATGCCGCGCAGTAATAATTGTCACGTCAGCCGACCGTTGCAGGACGACTTTGCGACATACTACGTCACACGCGCCCCAAAGAGAAGATTTAGAGCCAGCAAGCATTCGTATGCGACTTGACAACGATGCGGACAAGGCCATTTACTGTTTGGCCAAAACATGCGATGCCTTCTGATTGCTATTTCATATGGCTCCGAAGACGGCATGCTGTCAGGCGATAATGAAGACGCCTGTTCGCTCGATAGAAATAGGGGTGCTTCGTCACAACAGGCAGTTGGCGGTAACAGTGCCTGAGTCTGCTAGAGTTGTACCGATATCAAAACAGTGTGATACAGGATGTGTATCAACAACACCATGAGCAGGACAAAACGGGTCTGCTATACAAAAACCTCTATTATTTGAAGTGTCCTCATGGTCTTGGAACAATCTTCCATTTGCTTCTGCGAGGCAATGATAACGGACAATGATATCATTACTCGTCTATCTATGCGCGGATCTTCCATCATCTCTGAGTATCATGAACAGGGTGCAGAAATGAACAGAGCCGATAGATTACTGGAGAGGTTGGTTATAAGACTACTAAAGCTTGGAGAAAGCGCAAAGCCGATTGCTAGATTGCTTTTTGAAAGACTGCTTTTACTTTTGGACCAGGTTACCTAGCATGTTTATTCGAACTCAGCAAGCGAAACACTATTGTTCATCTTTGAATTGCTTTGATTTCTCCACGCATGACTTGAGAATCACCTGGTGCCTGATCACGCGGACTTCGCCCGCGACCAATTATAGCAGGTCCCTGACTGGCTAGAACGGATGCATAGACGTGACCGCCATATGGAAGGAGGATCAGGGTGCGGGTAACTTCAGACGGGGAAACGCGGCCGACAATTTTGGCGGTGGACTCGGAAATTAATATTTGTTTCGTAATAACCACAATGATGACACTGGTCACCGCCGTTCCGAATCTCGTAGCCTATCAGACGGGCAATGATAGTCCACCAGCGGGACAAAGCAGGAAGGTCGCTCGGCTCTCCGGCAGTGACGAGCGGGCGATTCAGATAGACTTTGTTGGCCCTGGTTGATCTGAATGGCGGACGATTGCGAATACATGCTCTGATTCTGTATGAAGCTCGGTTCCTTTGCCCTATTGAGTTTCTGATGATTTTCAAAGAAGGTATTAGATGCCCGCTTTGGCTCACGGTTCACGGTCGGCTACATACTGTTTTCTTACGCCAGTCTGCAAGTTGTGCCATCAAGCTATGCCAGCATCATCATAGGAAAACACTTAGCCATGACGTCAATGGCGTATCACAGCAAAGAGCGAGCAAACCAGTGCCAAAGGCAGAAAGTCAAAAAAAAGGGCAAATTGTGGACAGAGACAAGGGATAGACTAAGAAGGTAATCAACTGAGACAAAAATGACTGACGCAGAACGGTAATTGGCGAGAACGCGCAGCTGAGTGGTGCTAAAACGATTGTGCCAGTTACACGAGTAATGAGAGCTGCAGATATCATACGAGGAGCAACTGCTTTGCTCTCAGAATCCGGGCATGTGTTTCTAGCGTCGCGACGGAGGGTCGGCTAATTATCTGCTGCTGTTGACTTGCAGAAGGGTAAAGGGTCGCTGCCGGTCTGACAAGGGCTGCTGATTAGCGTATACGACGTAAAGATTGAGCATGCTTTCGTTTCTGGCCGAAGAAGCTCGGTGATGATTTTACTCGGGCTCTTTATCCAGGTTTCTTCATTATTTGCTGCGGAGCTCGAATAAGGCAAGAGGAGGGAGGGTTCACAAGAAACAAGGTTTGCATATAGGCTGCGGCCTTTTTATTTTTTAGCGCCGGGCCAGCCCTTTACTAGCGGATGCTAGTAGTTAAAGCTCACGAGTTGATTTTATTGCGCTTCATTTTTATCTGATATGATGCAAGTAGAGGCACGTGCGAGAACAAGGTACAGATATGAAGCCATGTGTATTGCTTCAGATGACCTCGGTCAATGATATACTGATATGAAGCAGCACAACTCGAACAAGACGGGTTTTATATCCGGATAATTTCCACAACATGTTTGAACCGGTTAAAAGGCGACCAATCCAATAGCCGTATTGCCGTCGGGCAATAATGTTAATGAAAAGCTTCTCCCACAATTTCCGGTAGCCCCGAAAAAAAAAAACTTCTTCCGGAAACCGGCTCCGTTCAGTCGGAAAGAGCTTGCAGCTAGTTTGTCAAGCAGACAGATATCTGGGCAAAATTGGCAATTTTAAGCCAGCCAAGAATCTCTAGTTACTCCGTACCACAAGGAAAGACGCAGAGAAGGACAGTGTACGGAACGACCTCGGCATCACAATGAATACCTCGATTTTGTGACAAGTACACACAACGGGGAATTTTACAACTACGCCAACGCTAGTTTCTGCTTTTTTAGGCTCTTTGTTGCAGGCACCGATGGCGCGGCTGTCATGTAGAAGGACAGAAGAGAAGGGATGAAAGAAAAAAAAAAAAAAAGGAGAAGATTGATGGGGCCGGTGAACCTTGCCTAGCTGACGAGGTGGCCACGGTGAAGGGCAGGAAAAGGTCGCAATGGGCAGCGGGGGTTTTGCTCCTCGAGACAGTAATGAGCTGATTGATGATTTAGTTAAGATGGGGAGGGCAAAAAAAGAGGATACGATCCGACGGATGGGGAGGGGATCGTCGACTTGGTTCAGCGCGAAAGACGACGGAAAACGTGGCAGTAGCAGGGGTATATCGGAACGAGGGACTTGCTTTATGGATTTGTAAGTGTACTTACTGATGATCAGGATTCTGAAAAGGGTGAGCGGGTAGACGGGACCCTCAAAAGTTTATTTGCGTGACAGCTGTCGTCACCAACATGACATGTACAGGATTCAAATCAAGGAAATGAAGCGGGCGTATGCATTTCAAAGGTTTATTTATTCCACAGAGCCCCGAATTGTCTCTCTTTTTCTTGTGATACGCGGACAAAGCTCGTCTTCTAGGTTCACACCCCGCGCCAAAGAGCCATTCTGATAACCAACCATGCCAACCTACTCTTGGCGCTGTCCAGAGAAACATTCCAAGTTGAAATGGCACACGGGAAGGAAAAGTGGACGATCCCCCCCTTGCAGCTTTGACGGACTTGGCAAGCTCGATCGGGACGAGTGGTGCTAAACAAAGCTTTCTTCATCAACTAGCTAGCTACTTACACGGCTCGGCAACTGGCCTTTCCGGTGTTGGCCAGGTATTAGTTGGGCGTTTATTCCGTCAAATACACTCACATAACGTTATGGAGTGGTGGCGAAGAGAGGCTAGCAAAGGAAAGGCAATAAGCCGGGTTCGCTCATGACTGGAAGGGGATTTTCACACAGCAGGGTATTTGATCAGGAAGGCCGTGAAGAAGGAAAAAGAAATGGAAAAGAAAAGAACAAGCTCGGAAAGGCCGCTCGTGTTGTCGCGTAGGGTGGTGAAACGCGCGTCGTCGGGTTCTTAAACATACCATCAAGCGGACACGGCCGACTGGCAGACCCGCCCCGAAAAAGACGGGACGAATCGGCCCCGGGACAGAGCCCTCCCGGGCGTCGGTGACACCCTCTCCCGGAAAAGGGATTGGGTTCAATATCAGAAATAGAATTGCGAGTCAATGTACGTATCATTACTAGCTAGGCCCGCTTCCAATTTACCACGAATTGTCGTGTGACGCAATGTCTTCAACACCAACTAGAGTGCATATAGATAGGCTGTGATGGTGTGTTGATGTGACGTCGCCTAGCCAATTAGAGCAGCTGCCGGTAGCAGTTGTCATTTTGCCAATGTTCGGGTACACGTAGTTTTAGGCTTGGGGCTCCGGAGAGACGATTGGCATCGGAAGTGCTTCGATGGGGGGGGAATATGTTGGATGCAGTTTTGTCATCTTTTGACTCTAAATGGTCACCAGGTGCATACACACGACCGCTTTGCTTGGGCACATTGATCCAAACTATTTTAGGCAAAGCCCAACTCCGTAGCCTAAACTGTTCTAAAACTGCAAGTTGGATTTCGACATGTTGAATCGGGAAAAAAGCGCATGTCGGCCGGGTCAAATTTGGTAAAGCACGACAAAAAAGAAAAAAGAAAAAAAAATTAAAAAATTCGCCATGCATCGAAACCACCCGCATTACCTTGTCCCACGTCGATTGAGGGGAAATACACATTCATGCGCAAGTTGATTATGAACGAGCCAGGCATCGCTCCAAATCCAGGTAGATACGCGGCAGGCAACTCGGTTTTAATCTCTAGCTTCCCGGCAGAATGCAATCGTCTCAGTCTGTCCAAACCCCGCAGCTGTGTGCGCCGATGGTCAGATGACGAGGTATCGTGTCTCCCCTGCATTACAGATCGGCACATCGACCCCGCCCTTTGTAGAAGAAGAGATTCGTGAGCTGAAAGACATGTCTCATTACTACGACGTGCATGTCGAACGAGAGTGAGCGCATTGGCGCCGGTAGCTCGGCGCGTGACGATCAACGTCCTGGGAAAGTAGTCCCCGACATCGGTGACTCTACTTGACTGGATGGAGGATTTTTTCCATGTCGTTTCAGATTCTTTTCCGCAAGGCTCGGCTTCGATGATACGATGGATAGGTGATCTGGACCATAGAGTTTCAGTCAGGTAAGGGTATAGCAGAAAACCCCCGGGTGAGAACATGGAAGCGCGATGAAATCTTGCAATGGCCAGAATAAAGGGAAGTGGGCGGTGGGGGAAACATCGGGACTTGGCCACTTTTACCAATTTGACTTGTGATTTTGGAAAAAAAAAACGAAATCTGGCGTGACCATTTGACTTGTGATTATGAAAAGACAAAAGTGGCGTATTTCCGTGTGACAGACACACTCGCCAAGCATGAGGTGGCATGCCACTTGATCCATATCAATCTGTATTATTGCAGTATTGCATATCCGGCTGCACCGGCAGGCAAGATTTGGAGTCGTATCTGATGATAACCGAGAGGGGAGGCGCGGCTGGATTCGGAGCAGATGCCGGTGCGGCTAGGAGGGGTGGGTGAAGGTGGCAGACGTTGAGCAACCACTGCAGTAAATACGAGCGAGGATATGCAGCATGTCAATAAAAGTCTCGCAAAGGCAATGATGATTGAATAGATTTCATTTTCTATATTCAGGTCCGGTTCTTTTTCGAACGAAGGTGGTATCAAAATTTTGCATAAAATAGAATCCAAGGCATCTCGCTGCTTGGGCAGAGCTCTCAGAGATTGTCATGTACTGTCTAGTAACAGTAGAAAATAAGGAGAAAAAGCACCCCGTTTCGCCGTGGTGTAAACGAGTGTATCGACAAGAATAGTCTCCAAACATGCTTCCCCGTAGAAATGTAGCCGTGAAAGAGTGTAACACCCACACCTCCAGCTAATTCCAGCGTAGAGGTTAGGGTATATCGGCGCATAGTTGAGTTGTCAAGGCATTTAAAGAGCCAGGGCAACAAGAGCGGCCGCGGCAACGGCCATGGCGCCAGACTGAAGACGGGCCGCAGCACCGGTAGGGACGACGGTGGCGCCAGTGGTGGTGCTGGAGGGGACGACGCCGGTAGGGTGGACGGCGGTGGCGTTGCCGGCGGATTGAGTGGCAGAAGAGGTGACGGCCGAAGTAGGAGTGACGGCTGAAGAAGGAGTGACGATGGAAGGAGTGACGACTTCAGAGGACGATGCGACTTCAGAGGTAGAGGCGACTTCGGAGGAAGTGGCGACGGCAGAGCTGGTGCTGCTCAGCGGGCAGTCGGTGTAGGTGGAATGACACTGGGTGACGGTCACGATCTGCTTCGTAGTGGAGGTGACCTTTTCAACGACGGTGGAGTCTTCTTGCGCAACAGCAAGGGCAGCAAAGAGGGCGAGAGGCGTAGCGAAGCGCATCTTGAACGATGAGGCGATTGACGGTAGTAGTTCTTTAGAGTCTTGTATAGAGTCGATGGACGGTTTGCGCTAGCGCTAGCAATCAGATCTGAAGAGCGAGAGAGAGAGAGCGTGGTAATTGCGAAAAGGCGCGGAAAAAGAGAGAGAGACTGCGGGTTGTTAAAGGAAAGATCTAAAGAGTAATGAGAGTGGGGGGATCGATTCAAGGTAATAGTGAATGAATGAATGAATGGATGGGCACATGCAAGAGACGAGACAAGTGGCAAGAGCCAAGAGAGCAGAAAAATTCCTCATCTGATGCGCGATTTCACAATAAGAGTCAGTTCAGGTACCCGAGCCGGGCCATCAGCCGGGTGACAGCGCACTGTGCATGAAAATTGAGAGACAACGGGTTGGCGGCTCAGGAACAACGAAGCAGCCACGAAAAGAAGGAATCCACACACACTTGGATCATTGAGCCAGTCAGACGGGAGATAAAAATGGATTCCATCTACAATTTGAGGCAACACAGTTGGCCGCTGCATCTGGCCGCGATGAAGCTGATCAGTTGGCACTTGGGCTGGGAGGGCCTGGAACGCAAAAGGTGGTGGGCAGAACAAGGCGCTGATTGGCCCCAAGAGAATTTATTCTGTGGAGTGGCCCGGCAGGCAGAACGGGTTGAGGACGAGGCTAGTCAGGCACCAAAAAAACAAAAAAAAACAAAAACGGGAAAAAAGTCTGTTTTTGGCGTTGTAGAGCCCCGTTGTGGTTTTTTCGACGGTGTAACTAATTTGTTTTACTGGAGTTGCCACGCGGTGCAAACAACGGTTCGCCGCTTTTTGCTCAGTAATTAGTGTTTTTGATGGACCGGACAACCCAAGAGTGTGGCGCTAGAAAGCTGAAGCGAGTGCCTGTACTGCGTCAGCGTCAGCCGTTCGCACAGTATACCCGTCTCTCCCCCAACGAAATGTGAGACACTCAAGTACACTTTGTCACTATCGCCTTCTAACCCACACACTTTCTAGCGAGTCAGACAAACTTGTCATCGTCACCTCCATGTAAATGCTCGTTTCGCTACGCATGATGCAGTCAAGTTACAAATACTCTTTTGCTCTCAACGCTGCATGATTCTTGTCCACCTCTCCTACTTTGCTCTATCTCTCCAATTTCCTCATGCCACCACTTTGGCTCCCCTCAAACCTCAAACACGACCCCTCTCGTTCCGTCTCGATAGAGACCCGTTTTCGGCGGCCGTCTTTTGTAGTTGGTCACTTGTCACCAAAGACAAACGCAACGACACGAATCGCTACAAAACTTTTCAAGACATGTTTCTTCATGCCATTGCGCTCGGCGTACCGCCCACGCCAACCTTTGTTGAAACGCCCCATGTCTGAGACGCGCAACGTTGCAGCCGGCGCCATGCCCACGCTCTCATTCAACGCTGCGCTTGTCGCTCACGCAGCGCGCGCGCTCGTCAGGCCACCTATTATCTTTCCAGACAGCCTCTGACCCCATTCTGTCTTGAACAGCTCTAAAAGCTCTGAACATGCTCTCTGAATTCATCACTGCACAAGTTCGGTTCACAAAGTCGCTCGAATTCTGCAAGCTCGACATCGACTGCCCCATCTCACCCGGCCTCACCACCAAAGAACCCCATGCAGCGCAATCAAGACCAGCTCATCATTTGAAACATATGTT
This sequence comes from Beauveria varroae, assembly GCA_030780425.1. Taxonomy (NCBI): domain Eukaryota; kingdom Fungi; phylum Ascomycota; class Sordariomycetes; order Hypocreales; family Cordycipitaceae; genus Beauveria; species Beauveria varroae. Next base: position 118,382 of record JAPFUP010000243.1, on the reverse strand, counting down.
GAGCCAGTACCCTGCTCATCTCATACTAAAAACTTTGCATATCTCACGCACGATATCTGCTCGTTGGGCTGACTGTTCGCTCGGTCACTTGCGAGGTTGTGTATAATGAATTTACCCCAGGCTTAGCATCATGGTTCAACGTACCCTGGCAATAAGTTATTAGCCGCCCAAACTCCTCCAATCATGCACTCTTCTCGGACGAAACCAGAAACTGTCCATGTTTCGAATTCTCGGTAGCGCGACCAGCTCAAGCTGACGACCGCTTCTGAGCCGTCTATTAGACGATGCCCTTTTACCGCTGCGCATTAACGAGCCCATGTCGCCATTTTGCCTCAAGATACATCCAAATCAAGGCCTACCATGGCCCCAGTGCGCCGTATAGTCCAATATTTTATTTGCTCCGTTCCGGGTCGCAAAGTGGCAGGCCACGCCTGTAGGCCGTAATGTATGCCATGTAACTTTTTCCTTGTCTCGACTATGACGCTATCTGAAGTTGCTAGCTTCAACTCCACCCCCGCAGCTCGGCTCGCCAAAGCCGTCCGAGTTCGCTCATTGAGTACTAATAACAAAGATAGTGTGTGCTCTCCCGGGGATCCGGGCAACACTCTAGTCGTGCTTCTCCATCAAATCTCTGAGATCTTACTGTATGACTTGGTGAATCGAAAGAGTATCCTGAAGGTTTCACAGCCCTTGGTCTAACAGCCGCTGTTGTTATTCGTAGAGCCAAGATACAAGCATTGTGGTTGAGTCCTAACCGGGACCTATCCTATGCACGTGACTTTTACGTGACGCGATCCTACAGTCTATTAGCCTTTCACAGAGGCATGGCGGCTGATGTAATTATCAAAAATACATATTAATTGTAGTAGGCTTTTGTACTGGATGTCCTGTCTCTAAGAAAAAGCTCTCTCGATATGACGACGCTAGAGGGAGGGGCGGGGAAGAGGGGGGCTTTAAGTCACAAAAGGACGCGGGCGAGCTTCTACCTAGGTATGCAAGTCTTCAAGTCAAGAAAGGTACCTCAGGCTTTAACGCGGAGCGAGAAACGGGCAGAGTCCTTTTTGTTGCTAGATGAATACGCTCTTAAGATTACACCTAAATTACCTCTCCATCTAGTATATTCAGCACCATTTTTCAAGCTTAAATATCCTTCTATTAATAGGGGTGGAAGTAGCAAGCCCTCAGGTTCTAATTTCACTGCACACGTGAGCGCTAACACATCAAACTATCGCAAGCTAAACCAGCTCATGCTGTCATAAAAGCCACCCCTCGCAATCCATCAAGCTTCCGACTTCAAAGCTGTGCAAGCCACCTCCCCTTGCAAATCTCAAATCCAGACATATTTTGAACCTGTTCCGCCTCCCGTACCGTCATTTGCACGCTCTGAAGCCGCCCCCTGCCTAACTCTGCGCGCGCCAGCGAACCGATTCGATCAAACCAAAGCTCGACTACCGTCGCCCATTATGGCAACGCTTGCTTTTGAAGAGGACCCAGCTCTTTACATATTCACGTCTCTGACGGCCGGATCATCGCACATTGTCACGGCCACGTCACGTCTAGAGACTATTTTACGCGCCAACCGAGTGCCCTTCAAGGCCGTCGACATGGCCACCAACGAAAAGGCCAAGCGGCTCTGGGCACGCAGAGCGGGCAAGGACGAGGGCGGCCGTATAAGAAAATTACCCGGCCTCTTCCAAGAAGGATTTGTAGTAGGAGTACGTCTTGGATATTGTTGCCCCAAGTTGCATCTTCAGCTGCCCTGGAATCTGGCCGTCATCAGTGTGGCGCAATGTGCTAATGAGGGCTACGTATAGGATCTAGTCGAGGTCGAAGACTGGAACGAGTACGGCGAGCTGAAGCAGCATGTCAAGATATATTACGACGAGCACACGATACCCAACATCCACAATAAGCACCCCGCGCCAAAGCTGAAACGCACCCTCAAGAAGACGACAGGCTCAACAAAAGCCGCCACGGCGATTTCAGGCGCAATTGGTGCGGCTGCTGGCGGGTCAGCATCTCAGAAAGCTTCTGGCGAGAACGCTGCGCCAGAGACAAAGGAGCTGCCAGTGCGGTCGCTAGCCACTGAAGCGGCGGCCAAGGCCAAGGAACTCAAATCTAAGAGCCTGAAGGAAAAGGTGCACGGCTCGGAAAAGAAAGATACCGTTGATGAAGAAAAGGATAGCGCCCAGGTGAAGACTGGTGGCATGGAGGAGGCTGGGAAACGGGAGGCCGAAGCAGGCACCAAGGAAGCTGCAGATGAAGGAAAGGGTGCCGAAGAGGTTGAGCAAAAGAAGAATTTCGGTGGAGAGGTGGAAGCCCCCAAGACAGATGGAGCTGATAAGACAGCTCCGGATGGCAAGAAGGACAGCAAACCAAAGTCATCCGCGAATGGGAAGTCGAATGAGGATGACGCTGAAAACGATGACAGCGACGAAGACAGTGAAGAGGAAAAAGAGGTTGCCCAGAAAGAAGCAAATAATAAATCAGGAATCAAAGCTCCTGTAGCTGCTGCGGCTGCTTCCGCCGTTGCTGCGGTATCCTCTGCCGCTGCTGCGGCCGTCGCTGCCGTCACGCCAGCGCTTAAGTCAGACACGCAGGATAATGCGAGACCAAAGACGCCCCCAAAGATCGCTGCCAGCGCCGCACCGTCCGCGTCCCAGAGAAAGACCGCGAGTGCCAGCCTGCAATCCCCCACGAGCACGACCTGGAAGAGCGCCGGCCACGAGTCCCTGGGGGCGTCTTTGCAGAGTCCTACAAGCGGTAGGTGGCGCCAGACGGCTGTGGAAGAGGAGGATGATGGCTCGGATGAGGAGGATAGTAGTAGCGATGAGGAAGAGGAGAAGAGCGAAGAGGAAACAGCAAAGGGTCCTGTGAAGAAGTCGGAGCCGCCGGCGGCATCAAAGAAGCAAGATGACGACGAAGAGGAGGATAGTAGTGAAGAGGAAGAGGACGGTGAAGACGAAATAGTAAAAGGTCCTGTGAAGAAGCCTGAACCGCCAGCGGCATCAAAGAAGAAAGATGACGACGACGACGACGACGATAGTGAAGACGATGACAGCGACAAGGAGGAGGGTGAGGAGAAGAAGAAAATCGTGGCAGCAAAACCTGCAACGGAGGCCAAACCCGAGGTGGTAAAGGCAAAGGTAGCAGCTAAGCCAGCGGATGATGACGACGACGACGACGATGAGGAGGAGGAAGACTATGATGAGGAGCCAGCGGCCAAAAAGTAGACCACGATGGCGCCTGCGGAGGAAACTTCGAAATCTTACCTCGTTTCAAGATGACAATACACCATAGCCAAGCAATCATTTCAAAATACAATATTCCAAGTGTTTATAAACGCATAAGCACGAGTTTACATGTGATCAAAGGTTGGAAAGGTTTTTTCATGTTTAAAAGTACAAACAGTACAGTACACTGCACTCTTTTCCCAGCAGCTGTAATGTCCAAAAAAAAAAGCTATTTTCACTTCATGCAAAAGCCTTCTTTTCCCTCGCCGTCCCTCTTCATCAATACAAATCCTCGTCGTCACTCGCCGTCCCATCCTGGAACCCCGCCACCGCCTTGCCCTTTCCCTTGTTGACTCTCCCATTCACCACCGCCGCGCCATCCTCACCACCACCACCACTCACCACCGCCACCGCTTTTCCCTTTCCCTTTCCGCCTACCGACCCCGTCGCCGTGCCTGGCCTGCTACTCCTCGACGACCCGGGCCGCTGCTGCTGCTGCTGCTGCTGCTGTTGCTTCTCACCTCGCCCACCCTCAAACATGGCACGCACCTTTTCGTAATGCGCCAGCTCGCCGGCCGACACGCTGGGGATGAGCTCGTCGTGGGCGTCGAGAAAGTCGCGCTCGGTGACGGTGACGGCCACGTCGTCGCGCGTCGCAAAGTGGTCAAAGTAGTAGGCGGTGGAGACGGGATTGTGGGAGCCGCCGGCGCGGGATGGATCGGCGTTGAGGGCTCGGACCTTGGCGTCGACGGCCGTAGCTTGCCGCGTGACGGCCTTGAGCATGGCGTCGCTGCAGAGGGCGTAAAAGTCGGCGCCCGTGTAGGTAAAGGGGAGCTGCTGCGCAACGGCGGCGAGCGAGACGGAGGGATGGAGCGTGAATCTGTATGTTGATTAGCGTGAGAATGACGAAAGAAAGCGGGCAGGTGTAGAGGAAGGGTGGCGGATGGGGGGAATACATACTTTCGGGTGAGGGCCTCGAGAATTGTGCGCTGCTTCTCGTGCGTGTCGGACACGCCGAGATACAGCATCTTGTCGAAGCGGCCCGGACGCAGCAGCGCCTGGTCGAGCAGATCGGGCCTATTAGTGGCGCCAATAACAAATACGCCGCCAGCGTCGTCGCCGCCCGACATGCCGTCGAGCTCGGCGAGTAGCTGCGAAACGATGCGATCCATGACGCCGCCGCTATCGCCCTGGTTGCCGCGCTTGGGCGCGACCGAGTCGAGCTCGTCAAAGAAGACGACGCAGGGTCGCGCGTCGCGCGCGCGCTGAAACACGCGTCGCACGTTGGCCTCGGACTCACCAATGTACATGTTGAGCAGCTCGGGGCCCTTGACGGAGAAGAAGTTGAGGCTGTACTCGGTGGCAATGGCCTTGGCCAGCAGCGTCTTGCCGGTGCCGGGCGGGCCGTAAAACAGAATGCCGGAGCGCTTCTTCATGCCCCGCGCAAACAGCTCCGGCCGCTCCAGCGGCAGCTGAATCGTTTCAGTGATGGCATCCTTGACGTTGCTCAGCCCGCCGACGTCGTCCCACGTCACGTTGGGTATCTTGGGCGCGCCAATGGCGTCGGAGAAGTTCTTGCGCGCCGCCTCCACGGCCACGTCAAAGTCGGCAGCCGTCAGCGAGCGTGCCAGCGGGCCGCCCGCGACCTGCACGTCGCGGACCGTGAGCGGGAGCAGACCGTCGCCACTGGTTTTCGCCGAGAGAGCCTCCAGCCGCGCGCGCTGGGCGAGTGAGGCGCGCTCCACGACGTCGACAAGGTCGCCGGCGACGAGGGCCGCCGTCTTGAGCGCAATCGAGTTGAGATCGATGCTGGGATCCAGCGTGATGCCGCGGTCGCCAATGACGCCGCGCAGGATGGCCTCTCGCTCCGCTTCGTCGGGTGCGCCCATCTCGAGCTCGTGCGTGAACAGCGCGCGGACGCCATCTGGGACGTCGTCGACATTATTGGTAGTGGCAATGAGAACGCGCGCGTCGTCGAGAATCTCCTTCAAAGTCGCTTCGATGCGGTCCGCGGTGAGCGCTTCAATGTGCCGAATGAGCAGGGCGCAGCAGTCGGCACCGCAGCTCGCGGCGCGCTCAGCCCGTGTTCTCAGGAAACCTTCCGTCTTGACGTCGCTGCCGCTGCCGCCTCCCTCGTTGAGAATATCGTAGGCATCAATGTCGTAGGTGTGGAGACCAATGTCCGCGCATGAAGTCGTCGCCAATGTCGTTTTTCCGATATTTCGGTGCGTCGACGTGAGAAGAATAGCCACGGGCGGCATCTTGAGTTGGATTGCACGCTGGCTGGCGGCAGCAACTAGCAACTCGCGCAGTTGTCGGCGTAGAGGCGAAATGTGCTCATGCTTCGTGACAGATAGCGCCTGTGGTGACGCAGAATCGCTTTCCAACTTGGGAGCCTTTCGGAGACCAAGATAGTACGGCCAGGTGCTGTGGCTGATGCCAGGGATGCGGCTCGTCACGAAGCCTGACCCGTGCATGGCCACGGTTGAGCTGTCGATGCACGCTACGGAGCCCCAGAAGCCTTCCGCAGTATCATCTTCATCCTCGTCGGTTTTTTGAACCTGGATGTGTCCGACCTTGAACCACGCGACGCCGTCGTAATGGGAGCCGTCGGCCTGATCACTGGTGGTGAGTGCCATAACATCGTCGACTTCTGAGCCTCCGGCTCCAACAGCTTCCTGCAAAGCGCGGCCAAGCTGAGAATCAACAGATACGGCAATCAAATCACCGGAGCGAACCAACCGCAGCTTGTCAGCAAAGTAGCGCTTCAACCCACCAAGAACGGCTGTCTGGTAGGCTCGTTCAGCAGATACTGGAGTTCGTACATGCTGAATGGTAATGTCGCGAGCATAAGGTGGATGCGCCGCACTTGCGAAGCGTGGGTTTGTGCCTTTTCCTTGGTATGAAGACTTCTTGAGAGCAGAGATTCGCAGATGGGTCGCATTTTCGAGGTTGGCGAGGAGCACAGGTGAAGCATACGCTGCAGGGCTGGTAGGACGCTGAACCTGAGATTCAAAGAAGGACATACGCCGTTCGCCGCCGCGCGAGCCAGCTATCCTGCTAACAGCTCGCGGTGCTGAGTAGCCCTCTGGAAGTCCAAAGACTCTGACGGGACGCCAGATGGCGGGCTCTGCGTCGTTGTTTCCAAAGCTGCCGAGTCCAAAGGCGCCAAAGCCATTAGCAGGCGGCTCTTCAGCCACTTCTATGCGAGCCCAGTCACCGGAAAAGCACCCAATCTTGGAGAGCGAAGACATGTCGACATAGATTCTGGCCTCTTCGTCGTCATGCGCAGCGGGTTTCGGATGTAATATTTCGGAAGGAATGGGTCGCTGGAGCCCATGCGCCTTGAATAGACGTCCGCGAGGCCTGTCGGCTCGTGCCGTCGTCGCAGTGAAGTTTGAAAACACGGAGCCCGGGGTCTGAATGCCGCTGACTTTGCGGCCTCGCAGAGTGGCGATTGTCATGGGCGTGCCAGGCCCCATGGTGCCAGGCCCGTTGACGTTGGTGGCGTGCAGCTCTGGGGCTTCGAGGGAAATCATGTCGTCCATGGAATCGTCGGAGAGCTCGTCTTCTTGCTCGGCGCCAGATAAGTCGGTCTCAGTCTCCGTGGCGCTTTCTGTCTCGGTCTGGTCCTGAGGTGCATCGGTCTTGTACCGCTCTTCAGCAGCAGAGAAAAATTGGTCCGCGCTGGTATCCTCTCCATGATCAACAGTGCCATTAAGCTGGCTCAGGGACGAGGAGCTACGTTCTTGTCGCCGGTGAACTCGTCCGCGCATAAGCACAACCTTGGTGTTTGGCGTCAAAACACCTTGCGCGACGGGCTCGCAGAGCATAATCTTGCCGGGATTGGGTGGTAGATGTGTTACTGGGTGCGGTGGCAGCGGCAATGGGAAAAGATCGCCAGTATGTACAACTTTGAGCGTGCCGAGAGCGGCACGCAGCGCCGTCATGAGACGCTCTTGGGGCAACGTGCCGCGAGCGACTTGCTGAGTAGGGTGTTCTCTGAAAAAAGTACCTTCGCCATTTTCAAGGCGTTTTGTAAGCTCGCTTTCCAGACTCACAAAGACGGTCTCGAGGGGAACAGCAGCTACATCGAGGACTAGAATCTCGATGCCGCTCCGGCTATGGCTGGTGAGCTTGGAGGGGGCAATCTTTTGCAGGGTGACGGCGAAGCTCTGGAGGGCGGGGGATGATGGCGAGAACTGGACTGTCGAGTGCGCGAGTGCAGAGGAGCGAACAACGGGCACAATGCACCAGGCGCCGCCAGTGGAGGAGGAGTTTGGCGTCCAAGGCGCAATGGCAATGTGGTGGATTTCGGGGGAGTTCTCACTATCGGTGCCTGCACGCAAGGTTAGCAACAGCGCGGACCAGCAGCAAGTAATGGCGCATCAGCATACTCTGGCGGAAGTGAGGAAAGAGATCAGTAAAGAGGTCCTCTGAGAGGATGCCGACATCGCTCTTAATGTGGTCGTCGAGAATGAGGCGCGAGCTGAGGGCAGGCTTGTCAGCACGTCGGCGACGAATCTTTTGCCGAGGCACCGCAGCCGCTGCGCTGGTCGAGGCTGTCGTCATGATGGCGGCTTAGGATAGACAACTGTTGTGGTATTGAGAGTAATAGAAGCAGAGAAAGATCGTCAGCTGCCGCGGGCTACGAATGGTGATTCAGAGCTTCGGTTAGCCGCCCCGCAGCATAGCTCTCGCCGGAGCAGGCCGAGGAACGCGGGACACGGGTACCGAGAACTCGCGGGATGCAGCGAGCTCGAATACTGCTGGGTGAGATGGGGCGCGAAGCCTTGGAAGTGGTGCGGTTGGAGCGCAACAGCGGCCGTGATGCGATGCGAGAGGCGTGGAACTGGCAAGTTTTTGGGGAAGGCAATGCTTCGGGCAATGGCTAGCTCGGTTGAATGCGACCATGAAAATGGACGGAGCAGGCCTCGGTAGAGAGAGCTGCTGAGTTGCTAACTTGCTGGGGTCGGCCTTTGCTATTGGTGGGGTCTTCACGAAAGCGGTTAGTATCGATGCCCCAGGGGGTCATTGGTGGCTTTGGCAGAGTTTGGGGCCTTCCTGGGGGTAATCCGGGGTCACAGCCCGCTGTACCAGCCGCTGGGCGCTGTTGGCGCCTTTTGGGGGGTTTCTACGGAATGTCAGCTTGTGACAGCGATCATGATGAATAGCATTGGCAAGTCGCCGACACTGGTAATTGAAATAGACATTAACGAGGATGACACTGTTTACCTGACAGAAAGTATAGTTTGGTTAACTTTTAAAGACTACGTAATGTCTTTACTGACGTAAGGGTTACCGCTATAACCTACTTGTACAGCATAAGTAACATATAATAAACAAGAAAGAATCAGAAAGCTAACTCCCTTATTCGACATTTCTCCTCGGCTCGAAGAAAAGAATGATTCGTCATTAACGTTCCTAATGGCAAGCCACCGTTAGTACAGTAACAAGCTTACATGGCACCAGCTATTTCCGACTAAGAGTGATACCGCCGGGACGAATTGCCACTCAATGAAGTGGCATACTGCGGAAAAGAATACCTCAAAGAATTTCCAACATTCTTCTTGATCATATTTGTTCGTATTGTACCACGTTGCTCCAAGTGTGCTCGACCCTGCCGAATTGCTCTCGGCGCTAGGTTGGAGATGCTTGGGGATTCAGAACCAACGAGATATGACCACGAGATGTATCCCTAAGTCAGCTTAAATTAATATATGCAAAACAACCAAGGAATAGACTAATCGGAAACTTGAAAGTGAAATCACGCTTCCATGCTAAGGTGGCTGTCACATGTGCTCCGCCTGCAAACGCCAACCCCAGGTTTAGCGGGCCCCAGCATCTCCGCCTCCAGTCTGATGATCTGTGCATTGTCTGACTCGATCAATTGACTTTCTCTTCGCATGAACAGACCCCGTCCTTTGCAGATCAGTTGCATGACCGTGTCTGTGGGGTGGCTGTTGTGCAGCTAAATATCGTCTGCGAGGCGCACGCGGCCTCTCAACCATCTCTCTCCCTGTAACCCACCCTCACAACACTTCAGCCATGGTTACGGCGGAGCAAACACCCGTCGTTTCGATAACAACGTTGACCTCCAATGATGCCGCGCAAGCACGCCTGAGCTTGCAGAGTAGCCTCACTTCTGACCTGCAATCAGATGCCAGTCCGGTCAAGGCAGAACCTGGCGAACGCAACATATCCGACGAGCAGCCTCAAGAAAAGTGTGAGCCGTCAACACAAGAAGACCAAGATGAAGCCAATGGAATTCACATCACGAGCCTGTTCGCAGCCCTGCCAGTCTATGGACCGCCAACAGCCGCCAGTAAAGTTCAATATCTACTCTTCAGAAGCATTTCGTCAATCCTCAGCCTGCTCTTCCTCCTCAGCATCGTCCTTGCGTCCATGATTACCAGCCTCCCCGCCATCATTGACAAGGCATTCTTCACATGTACACTGCGCAATTACGATAAGAGACGCCTCTTTTACAAAGAAGAGCGGCGCCGCGCCGACACACGACGAGCCAAGGAGCGGTCCTGGAAGCGCCGCATGTCCTGCGGCAGCGACCCCGTCGACCAAGAAGACCTCGCCCAGCGCTACCAGCCCACTGAAGGCGGCCATGATCGCATCGTCAACGACGTGGCGTACTATGCGCGCAGAGTAGGCCTCGACGTCGAGAAAATCAAGGTCAAGACGGAAGACGGGTTCCTCATCGATCTCTGGCACGTGTACGACCCGTCAGAGTATACGAGCGCCGAGGAGTCGGCCTCCAACCGCCGCCGCGTCTTCCAAGAATCCAGGATGCGGCGTAGGAACCCCGACGCCAAACGCAAGGCGCCAGTCTTGCTGCTCCACGGCTTGTTACAGAGCTCTGGCGCCTACTGCTGCGGTGACGACGAGTCCATGGCCTTTTGGCTGTGCAAGGCCGGTTACGATGTGTGGCTGGGCAACAACCGCTGCGGCCTCGAGCCCCGGCACGAGGTACTGCGCGCCAGCGACCCGCGCATGTGGTGCTGGAATCTGACGCACATGGGCGTTTTTGACCTCTCGGCGCTCATCGACCGCGTGCTCGCCGATACGGGCTTTCCGAAGCTGGGCCTGGTCTGCCACTCGCAGGGCACCGCGCAAACGTTTGTCGCCCTGGCAAAGGAGCAGCGGCCGGAGCTGGGCGACAAAATCTCTGTATTTTGCGCGTTAGCCCCCGCCGTATACGCCGGGCCGCTGATCAAGAATACATATTTCCTCCGATTCGTTCGTCTGCTGTCGCCGGCCATGTTCCGGTACATGTTTGGCATACACGCCTTTATCCCGTTTATGATGCAGATGCATGGGCTGGTGCCACCCAGGCTCTACGGCTGGCTGGGATACAAGGTGTTTTCGTACTTATTTGGGTGGACGGACGGGCGGTGGGACCGAGGCCTGCGCGACCGGTTCTTCCAATTCGCGCCCGTCCACGTGAGCGCCGAGACGATGCGTTGGTGGCTCGGCAGCGACGGCTTCGCCAAGCACACGTGCGTGCTGGCCACCAGGGAGACGGTGCGCGGCGAAGACAAGCTTGACCAGCAAGATGCGCACGACGACGCGCAAGGCACCGTCAGAGTCCAAACGAAAGAGGACATGGAGCTCCGGCGGCTGTACGGCCGCGGCGCCACGGCCTGGTACGACGAAAGAGTGCCGCCCATGGCGCTATGGGTCTGCGAAAAGGACGAGCTTGTTGACGGGCGAAAATTGCTTCGCCGCTTCAGCAACGGCCGGGAGCCTCAAGTCAAGCTTGTCCACAGCAAAGTGGTGGACGGATACGAGCATCTGGATGTCTTGTGGGCCATGGATGCCGTGGACCAAGTCTTTGTTGAAGTACGCGAGGTCCTGTGGAAGACGTGGACGAGCAGAGATGAGTGCATTGTTCCGGATGGCTGTGAGGGGGTAGCTGAGTGGCAGTCAGCGGTCGCGAAAAGCACAACACAACAACATCTACCCGAGGCCTGAGGACTCGGACAAACATGGCGAGGCGTTTTTAGACTTTAGGCACATCTTTGTGACCCTGGCGATAGTTTTTACCGTTTCTGTCAGTCTCTCTATCGCAAAACATATCAACTTGTCATGATCAAGAGACAGCCACAGAACATGAGGCGAAGATGGGAGTCTGCGGGCCAAGCGGACGAGTATTTTGATTTGGAGAAAACAATAGTGTTTTCACGTTCTTGCTGTATTCTATTGACGAAAATAGCATGTTGTATGCATACTTAGCGTCAGGCTTTTAATGTACAGATGAATGCAAGATAACCCTGTTGTACAACGATGCCATCCAGGCAGTCTATCCCGATTGTGTAAGTTGTGTATATGCTATCATTAGTTTTTTAGCCCATGCGCTCAGCCTCCTCGAGTAATTTCTCGACACTGAAGCGTGCGTCGCCAGCGGCAAACCACTCGAGGAGCTGCTTGCGAGCCTCTGCGCGCTCCTTGCGCTCGCCTTGCAGCTCGACGCCGGCCTCCCAGGCGCCGTAGAAGCGCTGGAGGCAGACAGCGAGCCACTTTGCGTGCTCGGGCTTGACGCCGCGGTCATCAACGACGTGACCCTGCATGAGAACGAGCCCCTTGTCATTGGCAAGGTCGAGGTGGTGAGTGATTGTGGTGTGCGGCTGGGCAAACTCGCCGCGCGTCTTGTACTCGGCGAGCTGGGTGAAGAGGACGGTGCTGGTGCGCGAAGCCGGGTCAAACACCCACTGCAGAAAATGCATCTCGGCGCCCTGGGTCTCGTGCGGGACGGGCAAGACGAACTGCGGCGCGCGGCGCGCGAGCGCCTCCATGGCGGCGTAGGTCGCGGCGGGGATGACGGCGGAGAGTCGCGAGGGCGAGGCGGCGTGGCGCAGGCGCCAGATGGCGGTGATTTCTTTTTCTGGCAGCGCGCGCACCTTTTCGAGATCGAGGATCTCGTCGAGCGTCTTGACGGCGGGCTTTTCGCCCGAGGCGGCCGTTTTGCGTGCGGCCTCGGCGGCGGCGGCGCGCTGCTTCTTCTGTCGGGCGTGTTCATCGGGGCTCGTCGTCGTCGTCGTCGTCAGGAGGTCGCCGCGGTTGGGCTGGGCGACTGGAGTGTCGGGTGCCTGGGGAATGAATTGGTCAATGGCCGGGTCGATGGCGCCCTTTTTGCGCTGGGCGAGAATCTGGTCGGCGTAGGCGGCGCGGAGATCATCAATAGACGCATGACCCTCGCTCTTGGCCTTGTTGTCGAGCTTATCGCGATACTTGTCGAGCACGGCCCGAGGCACCGCGTTGTGGGTGGTGAGGAAGCGCACGTCATGGACTTGAGCCCACCGACGCTGGACGGGCAGCAGGCGATGCCGTGACAACGACGAGGTACGCAGCGAGGCGGCAGTTGTGAGATGGCGGCAAACGGGGCCGCGAGCGGAAGAGGCCATGGCCATGATGCAACCCAAGAGAATGTCAATCGATTGAGCCGGAAGAGGGACACGACGGCGGGCGCAATGGATGGCAGCGGCTTTATTGAGATGTTCCAAGCTCGTTTCCTTTTCGCCGTATGATAGAGGTGCAGGCCGAGATAAATGGGGCTCTTCGACGTCAGCGGCCCCACCAAGCGGCGAATCAGGTCAAGCTCGCGGGACGTCAGTTGATCATCATTGGTTTAATTACAGCGGCCAGTTAGCGAGCAATGGGGCTGGTTGGACCTGCTTTGACCTCTTTGAGTGGTCAGTAACCCGCTGCAAACTTGGCTCACAGGACTTTTTTTCGCCGCAGCACTGCTGGAATTCTGGAATTACCGGCTGACTGGCTCGCTCCAAAAAGGCAAGCTTCCTCCCATCTTGAACCAACCGCTCATCGACCCAGGCGTTTGTTTCTCTTTGCCCTTCACTTTCTTCTTTCCCAGACATTATTTTCCCTTCCTTTGCCTAAATCTCGGTGCTTCAAGGCGTCGTCGGTCGCCCAACTACCGTCATTCGCTCATATCGTTTGCCTGCAAGCGCCTTGTTGAATTCTCGTCTTGTCTTAGCCTCTTTTTTCTCCCTCTCCATCTTTCTCTCTGGCTCGAGGTCAACCAGAGTCGTTGATGAACCCCGCCTCACGGCAAATGCCGACTCTTTGAGCCTCCCAGCCCGAGGATCATTTTGCCCTTTTGCATTGCATTGCGCGTCCTTCTTTTGGAAACCCACAGACTTTGTGTTTCCAATACTTCTACTCCCTTGGTGCTAGCTAGCTATTCAGCTTCCTGGCTTGCGCACCATGGCCGACTTTCGACAGCTTGCGCTCGAGTTTGTCCTTGCTGATGACGAAGCCAACCAGCATGCCTTGGCTAAACAGGCCGCACAAGGCAAGTTTTACTGACACAAGACGCCACGCTCTACACTTATTCTGACCGTCTTCCAGAACTTCAGACCGCCGCCCCCGCGACAAACCCTGTCGCCCGCTGGGTAGAGTCTGTACAGGCCTGGATGCCAGGAAGCAGCGGTGACAGCCATGACTCTCAGGAACAACCCGACTGGACGGCGCGAGCTAAAGGTATGTCTTCTTCTGTAAAATGAATACTTTTTTCATTTCCTAAATGTCACAGCTTTGGAGTTCTTATCCCAAACCCTCGAGCATGTCGGCAATGACGTATTAAAGGCTAGCCAAGGTACGTAGTTTGCTTGCGACGTCAGCCCACGTCTTCGCTAATGACACACAGTCAAACTCTTAATTGGCTTCTTCGGTGCCATGTTCGACGTCGATCACAAGGCAGGCGTACTGCCATCTGCTTCGGCCCTCTCGAAAATCGTCGCCATGAAATCGTTCCAGCCCTCGACTGGTTACGAAATCATCCAAAAAGTGTGCACCCTCAAGGACGACTTCTCCCGCCAAATAGCCAAGACTCGACTGGCAGTATACGCACTCTTGCGCTCTCTCATAGGACACAAAGATGTCACCGCCAACATCAGACGTCGTGATGACTGTACTAGCTTCATTGTTGAGCTGATTGAACTGTGCCGCAGCGAGCGCGACCCCGACTGTCTACTCGTCTGGTTCGATATCCTACGCATATACATGTTGCAGTATGCTCCCGAAAAGGAGGCTCTGGAACATGTATACGGCAGTTTCAAGGCCTACTTCCCCATAACCCTCCCGCGGACCGCGCAGAGCAAGGTCACTCCCGAAGAGCTCAAATCACAATTGCGGAAATGTTTCGCAGCCCATCATGCGCTGGCAGATAGCACCATTCCATTTCTGGTCGGAAAGTTGGATCAAGGAGATGGTGTCACAGTCAACGTCAAAGTGGATGTGCTTCGCACCCTCAAAGCGTGCCTGGAGCAATATGACGAACCCATGCAGTCTGTGGTGCCTTTCGCCAATCGTATATGGGGCAGCCTCAAGTACGAAGTCCGCAATGGGGAGATTGAGGATACAATCTGGGCCACTCTAGAAGCTCTCAAGGCTCTTACGACTCGCCTAAGCGGAGACGACTTGCGTGACTTTACGCTCAATGTCACCCGTGACTGTGTCAACGACCTCTCGAATGCCATGTACGCTGGCCCGGCAGGCCGACTACTTGTTGCGATTCTGAGCGCGTCACCGGCCGCCTTTGTACTGATGGTAGCTCCAGCCATTACTCACATCAAAGAAAACCTGCGTCACCCAAAGTCTGAGTCACATAGTCAGGATCTGCTGAGGCTGCTGAGGGTAATTCTCGAAACCCGCATTTTGCTCATGAAACACACTATTACTGCCGAGGAACTGACCGATTTCACCTCTATTGACACTGTTTTCAAGACGCTTTACGATGGCGTTTTCCAGTCTCCATTAATGGCCGCAAAAAACGCCAACGCATCCCAAGAAGAACTCAAAATTGCCGCGGAAGCAGTTCAAGGCGCTGCTGTACTTCTTTGCGAACGGGCTTCAATTGCCGTTGATGTCACAGCAGAAAGTCCCCGACTACTCTCTGACGAAGCCTGTGCAGAGATTTGTGATACGCTATTCGAGATTGCCACACGCCACTCGCAGGACCCCCGACAACACCCTTCCGCATCTGATGAACTCGTCAATGAGACGGCAAGGTCTCTCCAGCGCATTGTTCTAGATCTACCAGCCGCTTTCATCACTTTCTTGCAAAAGGGTACGGTTATTATTCGAGACTGTTTGAATGGACAGGACGCCGATGCTGCGAAAATAATCCAAGATCTGGGGTCGATGTTGGCATATGTCGGCTGCTCCGAACTTCCATCGCCGCCCTCACCAGGACTTGCACACTTTGTTACACTTGTCTGTGCACTAACAAACGAGCTTTTGGCAGCTATCGAATCCAAGGCCGACAACAAGCTCTGGTGCTCGCTGGTCGCCGGTATTCAGTCAGCCTGCCGCTACTTCAACGATGCCTGCTTCAAGCAAGACTTAGATCGCAATCAGCTCCACGTGTCAACCAAGTGGCTGAGTGACATCACAACCCTGTACCCTGAACTCAAGAGCGTGGGCAACCCCCATGCTAGCCACGAAGTGGATATGCTGAGGTCGAGCACTGTCAAGTCCATGGCGGAAATATACGGCGAATTTCTTTTGATCACGTTGTTCATTGTTAGAACGCTGTATCGCAAGGCAGCCCATACCACAGGCAACATCGGCAACGAGAGCATAGTGCTGAGCGATGACTTTCCTCGGGACGATCAGCTCTCTGCATCTCAGTACTTGTATCTGATATCCAGCCTCGCGAGCTTCGTTACGCACAAGTTTACCGAGACACAACAAGCGGCGCTGGCTGCTGAGACATGGGCTATCAACTTATTCCAAGATGGTTACGCAACAACACCGAGCTCGTGGAGGTGGCTTGTCAATGGCCGCGTCAATTCGTTGACATTCGGGATCGTGGAGGCGCTGCACCCAGCCCGGGTAGCCAAGCTAGTGAGCAGAACAATCTTGGCTAATTCAAGACTGATGCTGACCATGTATAGTTTGACGGCGATATTGGGCAACAAATGCTTGTTGCCGTCATCTCGAACACAGAAAGAGATAATAGCGCGACCGCAACTGCCGTATCCAAGTCTATCCTGAGCATACTTGCCAACAAATACACGCTGGAGACGGCCGAACCGGTTTTAGATGCTATCAACACACAGTTGGCTAATGCGCTCCTGAACTCTGCAGAGTCATCCATCGACAAGGCTATTCCAATTCTTGCTATTGCTGCTGGCCTTTTGCGTCGATACAACGGAAAGCAGACACAGCGTTTGGTTGAACTTATCGGTGACAGCCCCAAGAACAAAGTCATTGGTTATAATATAGCGCGCCTCCTTGAGCTCATTGCCGCTCCGCAAAGCTTTCTATCCAAGGATGCCTACGCAGTCGTCAAACCACTATGGATGCAGAAGCTATACGTCCAAATGGCACAACCCATGCTGCAGTCCGCCCTGTCCACAGGCCAAGTTCCTCACGACAACCTCGCCAAGACTAGCTTTGGCTTGGGTGTGCTAATGCTCGTGAAGCACATGCCCTACTCGATATACGAGGACGACGTGGAAAAGGTACTACGCGTCGCTATCTCGGTTGCCCAAACTGCTGGTATCGGCACCGATACACTGGCCTCTCTCGCTGTGCTCAAAACAATTCTGACAGAGGCTCCTGAGAAGTCGCAGGACCATATCCGCAGCATCATCGGTATCTGCACGAGTACCTTTGCTGTGGAAGAGGAGCCCAAGCCGAAACCTGGCTGGGTGCCGGAGTACATTGCCGCGCCGTCGCGTGATACAGAGACGTTGGCTCGCTGTAGCAAGAGCGGGCTCCAAATCCTAGGTGGCCTACCTCGACTAGTCGAGTCTCGCTACCTTTTGGCTTATGTGCCGCAGGTGGGAAGGCATCTTGCCGCAGCGTGCGGCCACAGAGTCCGCGAAGTTCGTGTGTCTGCTCGTGCAGCACGTGTTGCATGGGCAGAAGTCAAGTAGGATGTGAGCATTGATGATGGAATTGGAAAGGGAAACGCGCATTCCATCGCATGAACAGCAGTGCAGTGGGCGGCCAATTATGCGGTGAACTAAAGAGGGAGAGGAGTTCTTAATTCACAATCTGACGACTTTTTTCACTCGGCTAGAACTTTTTGGCATGGGTTCTTGGCGGAAGGATGGTAGTGAGGGATGGCCGGCAGGCGCAAGTCTGAAATAGTTGTTCTTTGTGCCATTATCATCCACGCATAGCACTCATATGCTGCTTTTCGATCATATGCAGATAGGTGGGAATACCATTTTGTTGTTTTGATTTCTTTTTTAAAAATATGCTTTGCGCTTTGCCTGTATTCGAGAATATATTGCGTTGTCTTCTTTCGACCATCGCGTATCGAACGTAAAACAACTATTCGCTGACAGAACACCTCCTCTACTACCCATGTTTTCCACTTGGTGAGGAATTGCGCTCGGTAATGTAGGGAGCGAGGCCGCTGCAATTTCTCATTTCTCGTCCTTGCGGGACATAAAACGCCATTAAAACGCCTCGGCTACTACGCCTTGCGCTTCCGCGCTTCGCCCTTGGCCTCAGTGGCCGACGCCGCCAAAACGGCATCAAGCAGATCCGTGTTGGCGTCGAGCGTCTCCCGCGATGCCGTGACGCGCTTGGGATCCTGCTTGCCAATCAGCGGCACGGCCGACGCGAGCATCTCCTGAAACGGCGCGGCGACAAAGAAGCCGACCTCGTCGAACCAGCCGGCGAACTCCTTGGCGAGGCTATACGTCTGGGTCTTTTCGCCGGCTCGTTTAGGCTGCACGGTAATTTCCAGGTTGTAGATGGGGACATTTTTTTTCGTTGTTGTCGAAATGGTAATCTTTTTTTTGTTTTTTGCAGAAGGGCTTGTAATTAGCAAAGGGCACCTTTTGCGGCGGGCGGGAGGGGGGGAGAAAGAGGGCATGCAATTACCTTGTCGCCAGATGGCGCTGTGCCTTGGTATATGACGCTCTTCTCCCGAAATGTCGTCCAGTACGTCAGAGCTGCGTTGAGGAGCATGTAGACGACGACGGCGGCCGCGGTGTAGTGCTTGGTGCTGTCCCAGCCGAGCTTGTAGTCCCAGAGGAAGCAGAGAGCGGCGACGGAAAAGGCGCTATAGCCGAGCACGAGCCGTACATCCTGAAGGACATGGGTCTGCGTGAACTTGAGCGAGTTGAGGTAGTTGGGGATCGCGTCGTCCGAGGTGTTCTTTAAATCTGTCGGGAGGCGCGTTTAGCATATAACCATGGAGGTTCCCCAAGCTTGGGCCGTGGAGGGGGGATCCTACCGGCAAGGTTGTAGAGCGAAATCTTTTCGGTCGCCATTGTGGCTGTATGCTAGAGGCGTTGCGGTCGTGAAAATCAGGATAGGAGGAGAAATTGGTCGGGCTCCCTCGTTGCGCTTGATGGTCGAAGTGGCTTGTATAAGTGTCGTTCGTGGGGAAAGGATAGCTGTCCCCAGCGGCCGACCACCAATGCCAGAGAGTGGAGACTGCTTCTTGGAGCGGTCCTCCAGCGCCTCAGCCGGCCTATAGCGCAGGGAAAGTTACCACTGTCAGCCAGCTTCGAGCTAGCGGCAAGCGGCAGAATAGTAGCTCCGGACAGGGCGGCGGCGCGCCAGCTCTTCCCATCCCATCAACCTCTCGACGACCGCTGACAAGCACCCTCCGCCGCCACGGCCTTCGAAAACCATTTCTCCCACACTCTCCCTCCGCGGACCGACACACCAATTCGCTCCATCATGGCGCAGGTTCCCGTGCAGACCCTCTACCGGGATCCCCAGTTGTTGTATGTCGCGAGAATGGCTTCGCCATTTCCCCCCCACCCCCTCGCAGAGCGGCGGGTTACCAGCTGCTAACCGGCGCCATATAGCTACTGGATCCTGATCCCCATCTCCGTCGTCATGGTGCTCACGGGCGTCCTCCGGCACTACGCGTCGGTTCTCATGGCGCCGATGCCCAAGAAGCTCGACGCCAAGGCTCTCCGCGAGCAGCGGGCCCTGGCGCGCGGCGTCACCCTCCGCGCGAACCACCATGTGCTGTCGCGGCGCGCATTCGAAGCCCGTCGCGAGGCTCTCACCGCCGGCTTCGAATCGGGCGAGTTCCTCAAGGACCCGGACAGCAAGGGCAAGCCCCCCGGCAACCCGCTCAGCGACCCCGGCGCCATGGACGGCATGATGGGCATGATGAAGAACAACATGGCCATGATCATCCCCAACACGCTCATCATGAGCTGGATTAATGCCTTTTTCAGCGGCTACGTAATCAGTATGTGTCTAACAGCTTCGACGATGCAAGTTAAGGCGTAGGGCATTGCTGACCAGGATGTAGTGAAATTGCCGTTTCCCATCACCATCAAGTTCAAGAGTATGCTGCAGGCGGGCGTGCAGACCAAGGACATGGACCCTCGATGGATGTCGAGTATCAGTTGGTACTTTTTGTGTATCTTTGGCCTCCAGTTCGTCTACGTCTTCCTTCTTGGCAGCGACAATGGTGAGTTGTTTCCTGGGCTGCAGCAACACATGCAGAGCGAAATACTGACACCTTTCTACAGCCGCTAGCCAGCTCGCTCAGCAGATGCAGGCGCAGCAGATGCCTATGAACCCCATGGGTGGACCTGGTGTCGACATTGACAAGCAGTTCAAGGCCGAAGCCGAGAATCTGCAAGTCGTCGAGCACTACTCTGTTCTGGACGAGGTTGAGGATCGCCTGCTAGCCCGTTTCTAGCAGCGTCGTAATTCCACCCGAATAGTATAACACTAGATGATAGATGAATGTGTACAAGATATACGCCTTCCCATGAATGTTCCCAAAATAAAAAATCGACGCAGACCATGCTTTTTAACCTTGCGACTATGCGCTATCCCACCACAAGCAGACTCCGAGACCTTCTTTAAACATGCTACCCTTGATGCGATAGGGTGTCTTGATGGGCGAGTCTTCGGCTTGCGTAGGGCCAATAGGGGTCTGGTCATGCCACTCCTCGTCAACGACCTGCAGACGCACCATCTCGTGGGTATCATAAAAGAGCCTCTCTTCCTCATCAATGTTCCAGATCCAAAGCTGTTCAGAGTGATTACTGCGCAAACAGTCAGCGATGCCTGCTGCAAGGACGCGGCAGTTGAGCTACTTACTATTCAGCACCCGCAGGTAGCTCTTCGAACGGTACAAAGATGTCGTCGAAGAAATCTGTCCGTACGTTGATGCCGGCGGGTGTGGAGCTACGGATACGGCCGATGATGACTTCGCCTTTGAATGGGCGAAAGACAATCATGCGGAACTCGACTTGAATATATAAGCCCATGTCTGAAGTCAGGGATGAACTTTGGAGATGTAATACCATTGACGTTGACCAGTCCGGTTCCATGGCCGATAAGTCCCTCTGACGTCCAGAGAATATCATAAAGGCATATACATAAGCCGATTTTCTGAATGACCTGTCACCATCAAGAGTCAGTCAGTGCGCTTCGAGTTAACGGCCAAGGACCGGCTCACCTTATTGGCGTATTTGGCGTTGATGTTGTCTTCAATGGCAATGATACTGCGTTTGGAGAAATCTTCTGGCGCAATTTGCACGAGATCTGATATTTTCGTCTAGTACAGTATATCAATTAATAACTTGTGCGCTTGACTCCAACCATGTGTGACGTACAAGAATGAACATGGCGAGGCTCGTCGCGGCCGCGATCCGCGAGAGAGAGGTTCAATATCCAGTAACTATCAGGACGACTGCCCATTCCACAGGGGTAAGCAAACAGACTAATAGGCTGATTTGCCGGAAGCGACTCGTTGAAAGGATGAGATCTTGCTTTGGTGACGCTCAGCTCCGGGCGCGCGAGACAACCTCTCTTGGCTTAAAATCAGAAAGCTGCGCGAGAACAAAGCCACAACATGCATCTAATTGGGCTTAGCCGTCAAGCCTCACTGTGGCTTTGACTTGCTGACCGCCTGCCGCTTCGAGTGGTCGATCCACCAGACAGACTAGTTCGTCAGACAGAAAAAGACGGCGCCTCCCCTAGCCGCTCTCCGCCCGAAAGATCTTGGGAAGCTGCTTGCGAGGCTGAAGATACTTTTTGCTTCAGATAATAACGACACAGACCGCACTCTCTGGCTTTCGGCTGCGCACTCCGCTGTGTATGCTCTCGCATCGGACTGTCAAGGTAAAGCAAGCTCAAGCCGCTTATAGGCTGTTGCTTGTTAGTTCGATTACGCATCTGTTTCTTCGTCCTTTCCGCCGTCACCTACTGTTTCCCCCTGCGTGCACTCTCTCACTTCTTACTTTGAACAAACATTTTCACAGACTGTTGTTGCGCAGCAAGTCCTTCTCATCTCTCAGGGTGAACTTGAAAGAACGCACGCTTACTCTCCTCTCGGAGCTTTCCCCTACACACTCCTCTTTATCTCGTCCACCTCCTTTTCATCATGTCGGGATACGGGTACGGGCCGCCACCGCCGCCCCCGCCCCCAACATCAGGTTCTTCAGGAGGCTATACTCGCGGATCAAGCTCCCAGCGGCGTGGAGGCCCCCATGGCCGTGGCCGCGGAGGACAGGGGCATCACAACGGGCAGCGGCATGAGCACCATACTTCTCAGCCGCGGTACGATTATCCGCCCCAGCCATATGCGCATCACCCTCTTGGTGCGACGAGCTATTCCCCGACGCCTGCTGCCAGCTATCCGCATCAACCTCCCCCTCCTCCTCAATGGGGACACGAGCACGTCGGCCATCATGTGCATGCGCCGGCGCCAATGCCAGCCGCTTCATATCCTGCATATCCGCCTCAAAGCTACCCTCCGGTGCATTACACTCAACCGCAGCAGCAGGTTCCATATACACCGCCTCAACACTACCCCTATGGCGCGCCGCCGCCGCCGATCCCATCTCAGTGGAATGGATCGGCACAAACGCATCATCTTGGTGGCCGGCCAGCACGTGGCGGTTATCATGACAAGGGCCTAAGGGGTCCAGCAAGACCCCCAAACGGCAGTGGCTATGCACAGCCCTACCAGCCTAGTCCACGCGCTCATCACCCTCCTCAACACTTTCCCTACGGAGGGCCCCCTCCTCCAACACCGCCGTCTGTCCCCCACCACAAAGACACGCAACATGGGCAGTACCCACGTCGCGGTCGCGGAGGCCACCGAGATGGCGGCAACCGTGGTCGGGGTGGCCACCACAACGACAGGCACCATAATAAACCGAATCAAAATTCCGTCCAGAACAAGAACGATTCCGCCTCTCATGGAAAGAAGAAGAAGCGCAAGACCAACACACTTGGCTTGACGCCTGGCATGGGGGAGGAATCTGAAGATGACGAGGGGGAGGAAAAGACCCTTAGTGAGCTGCTAGGACAGGAGGCATTAAGGTATGCTAGAGCAATGCGCATTCCGACTCATTTTCAGTTTCTAACCTCAGCTTTAGTAATATCGGTGACGTTGCTGCTTTTCTAGCAGTGCGTCGACAGAACTACCCCACGAGAGCTCGTATCGAGGCCAAAAAGGCTGCCGCGCAAGCGCAAAGAAACGAGGACAAGACTGCGTCACTCGAGAGGGAAGCAGACAAGCTGCGTAAGCAGCTACGCAAAGTAGAATCGTCTATCAAGCGAAAGCGAGAGCAGGGCGACGAAGGCGATGAGATGCGTGGCGCCTCGGATAACTCGTCCGACGATGGCCCCCCTGAAACTCTATCAACCAAGGCGTCCTCTACGACTATACCTAGTCGGCCACTTCCTGCTGCTACCGGAAAGAGAGCAGATATTACTAGACACTGCAAATACTATTCTACAGGTGGTACTTGCGGTAAGAAGGGCAAGTGCCGCTTCGTGCATGACCCTGCGATCCGCGAGGCTGCCATTAAGGAACGCGAGGCCAACCATGGCCGCTTAACCATTCAGCAGCGCTTAATCTTGAATGACAAGGAGCAAGAAGATTTAACGGTCTTGCGGTCTATCCAGTACCTCCGTCAAAAGGGCATCATGTCTGACGCAATCGCTGCGAGTGCGGCCGCGTTAAACGGGAGCAGGGAAAGCAGCGCCGAAAAGGACACAAAGGTCAAAAAAGAGGCCAGTTCAGCTGATAAAGATCCTGGCCCACCACTTGTCGTTTCATCCACTTCTCCGTATCAGCTACTACCGCCCCCAACATCGCTACCGCAGATACCCGTGAAGGAGGAGTCTGATATGAGCACGGCACAGAGTCACTCAAACCACAAGATGGAGGTCGAAAGTGACGACTCAGACACTACCAAACACTACGAGGGATGGCTCCTTCAACCCTATGGCTCGAGCGGCAAAGGCAACGTTGCGCCGTGAGTACGGGCACGTTGAAGTATCATGTACTAAACACGCGGGATCAACCAACCTAGGTCGGACATTTGTCTAAAGCAGAATGTAGAGTGGAGTAATATTCCCGATTACTGCCATTGTAACACAGCTAACCATGGCTTCTAATATACCACTACTTGGCTTAATCTTGTGGCCATGTGTAAGAGGGCTCGTGTTACTTTGACAGCAAAGGGTACAAAGCGGCATCGAAAAGGATAAATATAAAACTCCATCGCTAAATGTTTATATGACAAAGTATGCTCGCCAAAACCCGTCCATCCTACCCCCTCTTAGGTTCTTGAACAAACTGAAAAAGAGAGAGCAGAGAGTGGGAATAAAAGCTTTTTAAACAAGAAAAGCATCCCCCGATAACGCCATGGTATATTCTCAATCTGCTTCGTTTCTCCCGCACTCGTTGGCGCTCGCCCACCGCATCACTCCTTTGCAATTCCGTCACCTAGCAAGACAACGCACCAAAAAAGGCAACGGAGTAGCGAAAAAGAAGGAAAACAAGTTCACCGGTAACCACCGAGGGCTCTGCGGCGACGCTCCTCCTTGGCGGCCTTGAGGCGCTTTTCCAGCTTCTCCTCGCGGACGTCCTCCAGTCGGGCGATGCGCGCGGCGCGGTCCTCCTCGTCGTAAATGTCGTCCATGCCGGCCTCCATGTCGGACGAGGCGTCGGATGCGTACCCATAGCGAGGCTCACCGCCCTCGTCTTCCTCCTCCTCGTCGTAGTCAATGAAGTCGTCCATGTCCTCGTCGAATTCGTCATCGTACTTGCTGCCGCCGCGCGGCCGGACCTTGGGCGCGCTGAGAAGAGCGCCGCCACGCGGGACGTCGTGGTGCCGCTTCTTGGGGTCGCTGGTGCCGGGTTTGGGCCGCGCGGTGCCCGCGTAGCCGGTCGTCGCCGTGGCGGCCTTTTTTATCTTCTTCTCGGGTTCGACGGCGGTGCCGGGCTTGCGGGCGGAGCCTGACGAGGCTGTTGGTGGCCGCTGCCTGGACAGGGACGAGGAAGGCCCAACACCGGGCCGTCTGGCGCCGCTACTGCCACCGTTCGAGATACCGCTACCCGCGGGACGCTGCGAGGGCCGTGATGTGCCACCATAACCGGGAGCCGCGACCGGTTTCTTCCCCCTCGCGGCTGCCGTCAATGGTCCCGAGGCGGCAGCGTCCTGCGACTCCTCCTTGAACCGCCGCGGGGGGTTCTCAACCTTTTTGTGCTGAATCTTGCCGACCTGCCCCATGGAAGCCTGCGCCGCCTTGCCGCGGGCGAGAATCTCGGCAAACGAGCCCTTTTTCGGTGCTGCTTTCGCGGGAGCGGCGGTGGCATTAGCGGACGAGGACGCGGGCGGCGCGGGTTTAGGCTTGTTCGGCGTCGGTCTCGACGGTCGATCGGCCGCTGTTCCGGCGTAGCGCTGCGCGGCGGACGAGGCCTGGGTCGGCTTTGGCGCCGGCGCCGGCGGCGTGACGCGCGGTGCCTTGTTGAGATTGCTGGAGAGCTCAGCGCTGGCCTTTCGCTTGATGTTCGCGGCGGGATTCGGGCGAGCGGGCGTTGGGGTCTTGCCCGCCCCTCCGCTGATGGAAGCTAACAAATCACCGATCTGGATGTAGTCATGGTCAGTGAGCTGTGCCGCAGAGACATACTGCAAGACCACTCGTGTCTGGTGGGCGCTCTGACTCACAGGCATCGTGAAAGTGTCGTTTGGTCACGCTTGTCACGAGTATGAAGATGTCGTCGAAATGGTGCGCGTTTGTGTTTCTGTATTCAGTACAAGAATTTGCCGGCTGCTCAGCGCTCAGTCAAAAGCCTCGGGACCCAAAACCAAGGCAAACGATCCTCGCAAATTGGGGTCAGCTCCGACCTGGCGCGCCGAGGCAGCACTTGTATTTGCCGTGTACGGAACACAGTTCCCGCGTGCGGTACAGGAAAGCCAATGAAAATATTGGAATTATGCGGTGTGATGGGCAGTTAGTACAATGATTCACGGCTTCCTGAATCAAAAGGAGTGGTCGCACAGGAAAAAGGTCACAAAGGAGATAGACGGTATGATGTGAGCAGCTGTCAACTTGTCCCCGGTATTGGCTAGCCAGAAGCCTAACCAGTCCAAGGCAGGCGCAATGTTGTAAAAGAAAAAAAGAAAGAAGTATGCGCCACATTCGAGATGAGGCACGTGATGCATGTCATATCGGTGGCGGATGTAGGTGTGGCTGGTGAGTACTTCTATTGAAGCTCCACTCTCTACCTGCGCCCTAACCTGAGTGGCTCGCCTAGGAGAAACCCGTCGCCCACAAATTGGAAAAGAATTGTGTGAGGGCATCCACCACTTGGGGTTTTTTTGTGTGTCTACTTTCTCGTGACCCGCCCATTCTGAACCTTTTTTCTCTTGATACTACTCTCAAAGCCATTGCATCAATTTTGAACCCGAAGGTTTCAGTCTCCGCCTCAATACCCGCGGTTAAAGTGATTGATTTCTCGTGTTCCTTTTCAAACTCTCAACAGTGAGTCGCGCCGTTAGTTCCTGTGCTTTGCGCCATGACTTGAATCTCGAGTGCATATACATGCCTGCCACCCCGCCGTCAAAAATGCTGGCATGGAAGAACACCTAGAAAGATTCGGCCGAAGCGCAAGAATACCTGGCTGCAGGTCGGCTAACCAACATACCTTGACGCAGAACAATTCAAAATGAAGCACCTCGCCGCTTACCTTCTTCTTACCCTCGGCGGTAACGAGTCCCCCTCCGCCAAGGACATCACCGGCGTCCTCTCTGCCGTCGGCATTGAGGCCGATGAGGACCGCGTCAAGACGCTCCTCTCCGAGCTCAAGGACAAGGACATCAATGAGGTACGGGCATACAATGGGTCATGGGGAGCACTGTCGACGAGTACAGGTCTTTTCTGCGCGGCAGCTGGCGACAACGAGGGATTCTCGCTCTCGCGCGGAAAAGATCTTTGCTCTGCACAGATTACCCTGACTATACAACTACACGGGAATGCAGAAAAAAAGAGAAACGAATGCTGACATTGTGACCCTTTTACAGCTGATCACCGAGGGCTCCAGCAAGCTCGCCTCCGTCCCCTCTGGTGGCGCTGGTGGCGCTGCTGCCGCTGGCGGTGCCGCCGCTGCCGGCGGTGCTGCCGACGCTCCCGCTGCCGAGGAGAAGGAGGAGGAGAAGGAAGAGTCCGACGAGGACATGGGTTTCGGTCTGTTCGACTAAGCGGTCCACTCACGACTGTTACGGTAACGACGACAAGGAAATAAAGAAGAAGACGGAACAAAGCTGGCCTCTTCTCTCTTTGTTTCCCCGGGAAAAAGCGATTTCATGGTTTTCGGGTATCGTGCAACAGAAACGGCATTGGTGCGGAATATGGACCAATGTGCACACTTGGGGTTTACGTCTTGGACTCGCTTTGCTGCGATAGTTGGAGTTGTTTGGCCTCGAGATTTACGATGAATCAGAATCAATTTTTCGGAGCGTTACTGCTGCTGCTGCTGGCCAATGTGTGACTTGTAATGTGTCGTCGTCGACTATTTGGGTGGTACTTCAAAGCATGATGCCATCTTGTCTAATCATTAAAGTATAGGCTGCGAGAGCTAAGAGGTCCCAGAGTTTCCAAGTCGCGTGTTGCGCACATCTAACGCTTTTCTGGCCGATAGTCGGATTCTTGACCTTGCCAGGAAAACCGGCGCGGCTCTGCTACTTCCGCATACGCGGGCAGAGGTGAACTACACGGATCGGAGGCCAAATCAAGCCCTTCACGTTGCTCTGGCTGTGATTCCCTATACGTATCCCCGTAATCAATATCAGGGTCATGGTCATGGTCATTATCAGATTCACTGCGTCAGCCCGGGTTAGCAGTTGGGCAGACCGCACCAGCCTCGCCTTCTTCTTTTTCCATTGCGATTTCTCTTGTCAACTTACTGATACCATTCTCGTAACTCGCCGGGCCGATAGCTCAGGAGATTGTGGACGGCCGCCTGAAACTCTTCCGTGCCGCTGTACGAGTTACCGGTGCCCGGATGTATGCGTATTTGCAGCGGCGACATGGTGCACATCCTTGCTGCTTTGCCAAACGTCTCCGTCTCCGCTGGCGCCGGCACCGCCGCCGACGACGACGACGACGACGACGCGCCTTTGGCAGCAGCTACAGCCTCTGCGATTCTGATACCAAAGGCCTCCTTTAGCTTTGTGAAGCGCCCGCCGCGGGTAGCGCTGCCTTGACCGCTGGTTGTCGAATCCCGGGGCCGCGTGTCCGGTATGCGTGTAATGTGCGGAGGGCAGTGGTGGTGGTTGTGCGAGAGGCTGTGTACCTCCTCGCAGCCCTTGCGTCGCCCATAGAGGTAGATGCTGATGCTGGTGAAGACGATAATAGCGAATATGCTTACGCAGAGCGCCGCGATTTGCGCAGGGCTGACTGCGGCGGTCGACTCCTACATGATACCACCGTTTTTAGCCCGGTTGTTCCGTGCCATCTTTACCCAAACCTCCTAGCAAAAGAAACCCCCGCCGGCAAACAAGTCATCACTCACGCTGGCTGTGTCCGTCATATTTTGGCGGCCAAGGGCATCAAAAGCTATGGCGGGTGGTGCGGGTGCATCTATGTTACTGTACTCCGTAGCAGGATTAGGACGTCGTCGTTCACGGATGAGTCGAACTAGGGACGTCGAACGACGCGGGTAGACGGGAATGAGAGGAGGAAATTCGGCTGCAAAATACTAAACACAAAAACACAATAGAAAAAGCGACTCAAGAAGCGGCCGAATACAAGCCTTCTCCGTTGGCGGCCAAGCCACCGTCAAAGAAAGCAAACATTTCTGCCTGCTAATTAGCTGGATCACACGCGCTTGGGCCTGGACGTCCAGGTTCAATCGAGGCTCTCGCTGCGCTCTCGACGGAGGGAAACGGTGGCGTCAGCGATCTTGCGTGAAGATGGGTGGGATGTACGATTCGCAATGCTCTGCAGAAAAGATGCTTGCCGATCAGTGCTTTCATGCCCTGGTCACGCAGCAACTATGTAGTTTCTGCCCATCGGAGGCGTTGAGACCCAGGCTGCGCCCGCTCAATTCGCCCGGGCGCGAAAAGCAAACAAACGTATACGGGCAAATGGCCGCTAATTGCCGTATCTACATAGGAGGGACAACTCGCGCGACAGAGAAGCACATTATGTGAAAGATAAAGTATATTTTCCATCTGCCCTTGTCGTTCAGGTAGCACGGCTCTAAGCGCGTGGTGGCCTGGTCCTTGCTGTGGAAGCCTAATGTCTACAGGCGACAAGGACTAGGAATGTATAAACCAATGCGTGCTGCGCGCTGGCCTCGAGACTCGTTCCTTCAAAAAGGGCGTCATCGACTGCTGTGGAAGGCGAGACAGGGGGCGAGCCTGTCTCGGACGCGGGTTCGTGCGAATGTCAAGAGGCCGGAAGCTTAGTTGGGGCATCATGGTGAAAATGCTCTTTCTTCAATAGGAAAAGGCTATACCATTTGACCAAAGCTACATGCTTTCCTCTTTTGGTGGTCTTAGTTTCTTCGACGCTACTAGCGAGCCTGTTCAGATCCAGTCATATTTTTAAGAGAGTCAAGGACCCGTTCAAAGGCCAAGAGATTATATACGTTTCAAATCTTAGCCCAGCTAATATCTGGCCATCCGCCTTTCGTAGTTCTTCATTGTTTCTTTTTAGCTTTGCTCGTCTTGGAAGCATTGGGTAACAAGTCGCTCTCGACAATCAGTCTCGCGAAGCACCAAACATAGCAGATCATGAAGCCAGCGGCGCCGATGCCAACATTGGCCACTATCCACAGATCGGGCTTGCTTGGCGGTGGCGGAAAAATCGCCTGCGCAATGTGCCAAGCGACCATGAGCACGTAGAAGCCGGAATGCAGAGCCAGCGTCGCGTACTGCACCGGAGGCTTTGTATGAGTGTCTTGCAGCGGCGCGGTCCACGAAACAGGGGGCAGACCAAGCAGATATGCCCAAAGAAGGGTAAGCACTGCGTAAGGAACGGCCAGATCAACACGCTGCAGCAGAGGGAACATGGTCCACGCGCCGAGCATGTTGGCGAAACCGACCCAGGAGCGCACACTGCCATTGAGGCCTTGCTTCCCCGCTAGAAGCATCGTCATGGGCATCAATGGAAGAAGAACACTCTTTTCGTGGACTTGGTAGCTGAAAAGGAAGAAACCCCAAGCTGTGGTGGCAAAGGCTAGCGGCATAGTGGCTTTGAGCGGCTTGATGAAGAGTATCAGGTTTGGTGGGATAACGGCGAGCAGCGTACAAGCGAGTGAAGCCTTCTGCAGCAGGTCACTAGGATAGTTTCGCAGCTTGATGATGACATTGGCAGCGCACCAGAAGTTGGCAACCTTGTCTTCAAAGAGACCACGAGCAAACGGAAACACACGGTGCACCATTTGTACGAGTTGCTCCACCACGGGGTAATAGAAGGCTTCGGTGTCGAGATGCTCCGAGAGGAATGAAAAAATCGGCAACGGCGGCGGCGGTCCTCCGAGCTCGGGTCGCGAGGAGATGCCACGGCGGACGTCATAGAGCGCGCCGGCGATGATGGGAAGCACCAAGACAGCAAAAGAGATGAGCGTTACCAGGGCGATTCCGATGAGCCGGGCAATGCTAATATTAGGCTTGATGCAGCGTCCGAGAAGGTAGGCAAAGACACTGAAAGCGTAGTAAAGCGCCATCTGTTTGAAGCCTAGAGCACCGACAAAGAATACGGCGGCCCATCTGTAGCGCTCGGCGAGGAGGCTCGACATGCTGGCAAGCACGAGCCCCAGCATGACTGTATTGTACTGAAAGTGAATGTGGTCGACGAGGATGGTTGCAGGCTGCATCAAAATGGCAACGAGGGCGACATTGCTGGCCCAGGCCGGCACGCCGCTCAGTCTGCTGAAGCGGCGGACAAAGACGACGACGGCGGGGACGTAGGTCAGGTACTCGGATACGATGACGGTCGCGCGCATAAAGACTTTCAGATTGGCATCATGGGATCCGCGTGATGTTAAGAGCGCAAACCAGGCCGGGTCGAACAATGCGCCAATCTTGCCGAGAAGCCAGCTGTGATAGGCCGTCAGGGGCGGGTAGTCAAGCCCCCACCACTCGAGGTCGTGAAAGTACCATTGGGAGATGGGTAGATGCGTGGTGATTTCCATCCAGTGTCGTTGCGCCTCGTAGTCGCCAAACATTGGGGGTCGCTCGAAGCCTATAGTAAAGAAATAGAAGAGAAGCTGCTTAGCTTGGCTGTTCCTTCGAGGCCACTGCTGGGCACAAAGAGGATTGAGGAAACACACCTGAGTAGCCCCAGAGTCCTGCTGCCCAGCGAAACAGTCCGGCGACCATGAGAACGAGAGGTAAAACGGTCCATTGTGACGAGGCTGTGCGTAGCGGCCAGAGAAACCCGGCCAGCGGGAACAAGGGCGCTTTGGAGGGAGCTTCGGCGCGTGGGCGGACGTCGAGGTCGACGCCGTTTGTCTTGCCCTTGCGCCTGGGCTTGTGCGAGGCAGGGCTGGCCATGGCCATTGTTGCTTGGCCCTGATTAAGCTTTGAGAGTCAAGAAGGAATCAGCATGCGGAACTGCTTTTGCCGTGTAGAGGGAAATGGCACGGAAGAGAAGAAAGAAACGGAATGAGTCGCAGAAAAGAGTGACGTGTGATGAAGGAAGCTGTCCCTAACTGGTGTGGAGATGTGGAGAACTGCTAGAGGGAGCTCCCTTTAGGGGTAGCAGTAAACCTTAAGTCCAGAGGCATCAGAGCCCAGGCCCAAGTGGGGCCAAGAGCGGCAGAAAAATGATACTAAGTTGCAGGTAATCTGCAGATTGTAAGGAGTACTTCAGTAGTCAACCAGCAGCCAGTCAATCAACAGCCAGTCAATTAACAGTCAGTCAACCAGCAGCCAGTCAATCAACAGGCAGTTAAATGACAACTAGTCAATTAACAGGCAGTCAATCAACGGTCAGTCAATCAACAGCCAGTCAATCAACAGTCAGTCAACTAGCAGCCAGTCAACCAACAGCCAGTCAACCAACAGCCAGTCAACTAGCAGCCAGTCAATCAACAGGCAGTCAATCAACAGTTAGTCAATCAACAGGCAGTCAATCAACAGCTAGTCAATCAACAGCTAGTCAATAACAGGCAGTTAACCGGCAGCCAGTCAACTAGCTCTATAGTATCTACAAAGGACCTGCAGCGCATCTATAACACATCCTCACCGCCTTTAAAAAAACGTCCCACTTAGACTTGGCCTCTGAAGCCTCTGGACTTATGGTTTACTAGGTACCCCTCCCTTTGACTACTCTACCTGTGCCCACCTAGTGCCCGGTGGTCTGGTATGCGCAACGTTGGGCAATATCGTTATCGTTGCTCAATTGTCGATACCTTTTTTTTTTTTTTTTTTTGACAATTGACTAGAGACGGTATCTATTGAAACTGCATTAAAGATGGACTCGACATAATCTTACCACGTTGATTCTGGTACCTGAGTTTAGAAGCGTCAGCTCAGCGACACTGGCTGAAGCTTAAAGGTACAACTCGAAATGGATACTTCCGGATCAAACTCTACATAGGTCTCGAATATGTGCCAAGGTGGAGGCAAATCAATATTTAGGTTAGCTGTCTGTTACTAACTTGGTGAGCAAGCCATTGTATTATTGCCAAGTCGGCGGATAGGTAGGGAAGAAGGAGGAGTTTACAAGGGAGAGTATTTATAGAGGGAGAAAACAAAGGACAAACGAGATGAGCAAAAGTAAAGATGGTAAAGAAAATAGGCAAGAAAGAGAATTAGCCGCCTGACCGTCGATGACGATGATTTAGTTCAGTGCGTGTCGGTTTCTGCAACTTGTGCAAGTGCTGTATACATGTTGGTTGCTACCTAGTTGTCACCAGATGTGAACAAGTGCACCTTCATGCCAGCGACGCAAAACCACATGATATAGTCATCGGGCCACCGGCCATTGGAATGAAATCGTACCACATACTGTCACGATAGTGTTTGTTGGCCAAGCCGGGCCCGGTTGCTCGGACTCATGCAACTGTCTCAGCGGTCGTCTGTTATAGTTAGGTAGCTAGCGTCAGTCGGCGCAGCGAATGGGAATGTGACGAAAATAGGTGGCGGGCAGGATTCGAGGACAATTTGAATCATCTTGTGAGGTGCTAATGAATGCGAAATATGAAAAGAGAGTTTTTCTTGAAAGCACATGGTGCCCGAGAAACATGTTTATTGAGGCCAGAAGTTGACGCACGGCCATAGCCAAGTACCTGTCGTGACCGTGCAATCGTATGAATTACTTACATAGTCGAGTCATTCTGCAATTTCTCACCGGCAATGCCGGTGGCATATTGATTTTGAAACCGGATTTCCTAGTCACCTCTCCGCCCGACGCAATTTCAATCAAGTCTCGCTATAAAGCTGTGCCAAAAATCGATACATCTCAACTTGCCTGTTTGCCTACTAGCATATTTACACATTTCGGTAGTCGGTACTCTGTACAGCCTCAGGGACAAATGTCCCACTAATTCACTGACCCCCCCGGTGCCCCCCCTTCAACGTCCACCCATCGTCACCGGAGCTGCAAGTACCTAGAACAGCTGAGCCTCCCTACCTCACTCCTGCATGCCAGTCTCGCATTCGTCATCTTCAATCTCGTCGCCTTGGCCTCCGATAATCACGGCAAACGTTCTCGCCATTCGACTCTTAGCAATGCTGTCATTCTGATTTCGCCCTCTGGCCACCAACTCTTCTTCCTTTCTACTCAACTCTCGACCCATTCGCGTAGATCATCACGGCCCCCGGCGACCTGCCTCACCAAGCCATGGCTTCTCTGCAAGCCCACCGCCCCGACGCGGAAGGCGACGACGGTCAGCCAGAGGCGTCATCGCGAGCGTCGCTCTCTTCCGCTTCCACAACCAGCCTTGTATTCGACCGCTTACAAGAAGAGGTGGAGAAAAAGCCCTCCGACCGGAAGACGAGCCACCGCGACACCGAAAACAAATTCAGCCCCTTTCGCGACGATGACGATGACCAAGGTAATGACCTGGAGAGCGGCCCCTTTCTGCCTCAGTCCGGCGCTGGCGCCGGTATCGGCAAACAAATACCCATGGACCGCAACTTGAAGCGCGTGCTCTTCATCACCTTTGCTGTTCTCATCGCATTCTGGGGCCTGGGCCTTGGCCTCTTTCTCTTTACCGGCGGCCACACACATGCCAGCGACACCGAACACGACCCCGACACCGACACGCGAGGCTCCGGCAAGCCCGTCACCCTGGACCAGGTCCAGTCCGGGTTTTGGACGCCAAGCTACCAGTCCATCAGCTGGATTGCGAGCCCGGATGGCCAAGACGGTCTGCTTCTCGAACAAGGTACCAGTGACCAAGGCTTCTTGGTTGTCGAAGATGTTCGCAACAGCCAAGACACACCCGATGCTGCTGCCGATGCAGTCAGCACCAAAATTCTCATGAAGGAATCTTCCTTTACGCATAACGGCCGGCAGCGTCATCCCACTACCCTCATGCCGAGCCCAGATCTAAAGAGCGTCCTGCTTGTTGTTTACAAGGAAAAGAATTGGCGACACTCATACACTGCCGTGTACTTTATCCTGGATGTGGAAACTCAGACTGTGGAGCCGTTGGTTCCTTTCGAAGATGAAGTTCGCATTCAGCTCGCCACCTGGAGCCCCCAGAGCGATGCAATTGCCTTTACTCGTGACAACAACATGTATATTCGCCACATCCAAGGCAGTAAACAGATTGTTCAAATTACCAAAGACGGCGGTCCCGAATACTTTTACGGTATTCCGGACTGGGTATATGAAGAGGAGGTCTTTAGCGGAAACAGCGCAACTTGGTGGTCTGCCAATGGCAAGTATCTCGCCTTTTTACGCACCAACGAGACTGGTGTGCCTGAATACCCCATCGAGTACTTCAAGTCACGGCCCAGCGGCAAAGCGCCCATCAAAGGCGAAGAGTCCTACCCTGACGTCGTCAACATCAAGTATCCTAAAGCTGGCTCGCACAACCCGGTTGTTGACCTCCTCTTGTTCGATGTGGAAGCTGGCGAGGTCTTTTCTGCAGAGACCGAGGGCGAGTTTCCCCCAGATGACCGCATTATTAACAACGTCCTCTGGGCTGGTGACAAGCTCGTAGTAAAGGAGACCAACCGAGTCAGCGATTTCCTCAAGGTCCTGCTCATCGACGTCGCCAATCGCAAGGGCAAGGTAGTCAACTCGGTCAATGTCAAGGACATTGACGGTGGCTGGTTTGAGATTTCACACACCATGACGTATATCCCTGCCGATTGGTCCAAGGGCCGCAGATACGACGGCTACATCGACGGCATCATTCACGAGGGCTACGAGCACATTGGCTACTTTACTCCTCTCAACAACAGTGAGCCCGTCCTCCTTACCTCGGGCCAGTGGGAGGTCGAGGACGCGCCCTCGGCTGTCGATCTGGCAAACAACCTCGTGTATTTTGCCGGTACCAAGGAGTCCTCCATCCAGCGCCACGTCTACTCGGTCAAACTTGACGGATCCGAACTCAAGCCGTTTACCGACATCTCCGAAGAAGCCTATTACAGCGTAAGCTTCTCCTCTGGCGCCGGCTATGCGCTGCTCTCCAATCGCGGCCCAAAAGTGCCCACGCAAAAGATTGTCGCCACGCCCTCCAACGCGGCCTCGTACAGCCGCGTCCTCGAGGCCAATGCCGAACTGGCTGACCGCGCCCGCAAGCATGAGCTACCCGTCCTCAAGTACGGCACCATCGACATCTCCGACAACGTATCGCTCAACTACGTCGAGCGCCGCCCGCCGCACTTTAACCCGAAAAAACAGTACCCCGTGCTCTTCCAGCAGTACTCGGGCCCCAACTCCCAGACCGTCACCAAGCGCTTCGCCGTCGACTTCCAGTCCTACG
Organism: Beauveria varroae; assembly: GCA_030780425.1. Classification (NCBI taxonomy): domain Eukaryota; kingdom Fungi; phylum Ascomycota; class Sordariomycetes; order Hypocreales; family Cordycipitaceae; genus Beauveria; species Beauveria varroae. The sequence continues at coordinate 82,976 of JAPFUP010000243.1, read as the reverse complement.
TCGCCTCCAGCCTGGGCTACGTCGTCGTCACCGTGGACCCCCGCGGCACCGGCTTCAAGGGCCGCGCACACCGCGTCGTCGTCCGCGACCAGCTCGGCGTCATCGAGGCCCAGGACCACATTGCCGCCGCTCGCCACTTTGCCGCCCGCGACTACGTCGACGCCGACCGTCTCGCCCTCTGGGGCTGGTCCTACGGCGGTTTCCAGACCCTCAAGACGCTCGAGGCCGACGCCGGCCGCACTTTTGCCTATGGCATGGCCGTCGCACCCGTCACCGACTGGCGCTTCTACGACTCCATCTACACGGAGCGCTACATGCGCACCCCGCAGCAAAACCCCGACGGCTACGACGCGTCCCGCATCGCCAACGCCTCTGCCCTCGGCCAGGCTACGCGCTTTCTCATCATGCACGGCTCCGCCGACGACAATGTGCATTTTCAAAACTCTCTCACTCTGCTCGACGACCTCGACGTCGCCGGCGTCGAAAACTACGACGTCCACGTCTTTCCCGACAGCGACCACGGCATATATTTCCATAATGCCAACAAGATTGTGTATGACAGTAGGTTTGACAGAATCCAACCCTACCACCCTTTTGAAAAAGACAATTCTTCTAACTTGAACAAAACTACAGAACTCAATAATTGGCTCATCAACGCCTTCAATGGCGAGTGGCTCAAGATTGCCAACCCCAAGCCAAATCCCATCAAGCGCTCTCTGCAAAGATTGGCCGAGTGATCACTACGCAATAATCAGGATAGACAGGAGAGGGGCATCCTATGTGATGAGAAAGTGTATTATTCTTCTTTTTTCCATTTACATCATCAGGTAGGTAGCGAGCAATCACATCGTTTTTGAATGACATGATAGTTCTTTTCAGGTAGTAGTCGAAAGTCAAATAGCAGCATTAATCGAATAAACTATCATACACATACAACACTCACAAATTGGCCATTCTGGCTTGCAAATTCGTGAATGCTTCCACCTCGACTCAACTATCACTTCCTCTATTTCTCCCACCCCATAAAAAAGCAAGTCATTTGCGCAAGCCGCATAGAACATAGCAGCGAGATCAATCGCAATAAATGCCCATTGCTCTTCGTTACTATGTCCGCGGATTTTCCTCCCTCTCTTCTTCCACATGGGCCATGCAGTTCCAAAATAGATTCGCTTTCGTCCCGCGTGCATTTCCTTTTAGTTTTGCCCAAGTACGCCTGCACCTAATCCCAGGCCTCAAAAAGGTTGAAAACAGTATAATAAGGCCTTCGAAAAGACGGCGCAGTCCTCCATAATAAATCATCATGTGGCCGCATCGCAAGAAATCATTACTTGCAACGCTTAGAATCCGTAGCCGGTGGGCTGGGAGGCGAAGCCAGTGGGCTGAGGGGCGAAACCGTTCGCTTGGCCATAGACCGGAGCGGGCGAGGCGGGACCGCCAGGGCCGGCAGTAATCATCAGGCGACCTGCACCCAGGATGGGAGTGTTGTCCTCCGTCTTTTCGTGCTCCTTCTCTTTGGCCTTGCGGGCCTCATTGTCGGCCTTCAACAGAGCGATCTCCTTGGTCTGCTGCGAAAGCATGTTGATCATGTAGGGCATAGTAAAGTCATTGAGACCGTGGCGCCATGATAGCTCAAGAACGACATCTGGGCGGATAAGATCGTTGCAGGCATACAGCATGCCGGTGTAGCACTCGCGATGACCAATGTCGACAAACTGTGGCGCAGTTAGTAATTGTTGAATGGGGGCACTGAGGGCAATACTTACGTAGCGAAGAAGGTCCTCAACAATGCCAGCCTTGGCGGAAATGGCTGCAGTCTCAATGGCATCCTTGAAGAGCTTGTCCTGTTTCGACAAGGCAATGGATTTCTCCCACCGCTTGTTCTTGCGGTAAATATTAGCGGCAATCTGGCGGAAGAAAATGAGATCATGCTTCTCGAGACGGGCAGCCAGCTGGACGGCGTCGTAGTTGTCGTAGTTCTGGACCGAGTCGCGGAGCGTCTTATAGTCCTCCTCCTCGATGAGCAGGTCGTTGACAGCCTCATTGACAGTGCGCTTGTTCTGGCTCTGCACGTTTAGCAGGAAGGGCTTGATGAGCGGTAGGCTATCATTCTTCTGGAACATCTTTACCACGCGGTTGACATCAACTCGGGTAGTCAGGGCAGCGAGAAGATCGGTCAGCAGCGAGGGGTGCTGCTCGACGTAAAACTTGATCGCACGATAGTAGATTTCCAGATTGGCAACCTTGACAACAATCTCCTTGAACTGCTGGTGATCCCAGGAGTTCTCAGGGCGCTCAATTACGGCAAGAGCAGCGTTGTCAAACTCGTCATAGTGATAGTAGCAGAAGACCAATTCGGGCCACAGGTTGGCTTCCTCGCACGCGCGGATCATCTTTGGCATGTTCATCCTGGACCAGAAGATCTTGATGTGCTCCATGAGGCGCTCGGGGTGGTACTTGGACAGAGCAATGCCAAGCTCAGTGAACATGCCCATGTGAGCACGCTCGAGGCCAAGGCCCTGCTCGAGAAGGCTGATAAGCTCATCAAAATAGCCGTTGTATTCGTAGTCCTTGACGAGCTCTTGCAGCTGCTCAGCATCGACAATAAGATTCAAACCGCAAATTTGAGCCAGGCGGAACTCCTTCTTGTTGACGCAAGCACCGTGCACCTGCTTCCAGACTTTGATGTTGTTGGCCTTGCGGGCGCAGTCGACGGCAGCCTGGTAATCCTCGAGATGGACGAGGGTAGTGGCAAGCTTGGCCCAGTTGGAGATGCTGGTGAAGAAAATTTTGGAAGCTTCGTAGAAGCCCTCATTGTAAGCCTTATCGCCCGACTCCTCAATGTTGGCGACATTAGTGGCGCGAAGGAAATCCTCCAGCTCGGGTAGCTGGTCCAATCGGGCGTAGGAAAAGGCGAGAGCGGTGTCAATGGCAGGCTCACGCAGAGTTTTGCGGGCCATGCGGAGGTAGCGAACGAGGTCCTCGTCCTTGCCAGCATGAGTAGCGGTTTCAATCACTTCGTTGTAGTTCGAGGGGTCCTCGGCCTTGATATAGGAATCAATACCATCAGTGACACGCAGACCGTCGAGCTGAGCCTTGGCGACCTTGCTCCACACGTCAGGCAAGTCAACCTCCTCGGCATAAGCCTGAGCCCGATCAATGCTCACTACGTGCTCGACGAGAACGTTGACAGCGGCAGACTTGTTATCGGCCTTCTTGTAAATCTCGAAGGCCTCTTCGTGCAGGCCAACGTCAATACAGGACGTGGCGATTTCGTCTGCGTTGTAACCATCGAGTTTGTGAATGTAGTCCATGACACGACCCTTGTCAGCCTTGGCAGCGGTGAACAAGAGGAGATTCTGAAGATTCTGGTTGTCGCTGAAGGGGGAAGGCTCAAGGACAATCTTTTCGAGCAGCTCAATGAGTTCGAGCGGCAAGTCGTTCTCAAGCAGCGCAGCAACAGCGACGGAAACCTTAGCAGGGTCAGTCGACTCAGGGACAGCAGTGGCAGTGACCTGATCAACAACAGAGCGTCGGTGAATATTGTTCTCGCTGAGGACAAAGTTCCAGAGCTCACCGTCGGAACGCTCGAGCAAGTAACGAGCCTGAGCGCGGTACATGGAATTCTCATTGGTAATGTTAACGAGCTCGAGGTCGTTCTGACCCTTGGAGTAGGCAATGTAGGCGAGGTTTGGATCACGCTTCTCGCAGTATTTGCCAACAGTCAGAGTGTCATACTGATCGTTCTCCTTGAGGAACTTCTCAGGGTTGTTGTTCGAGTCGATGTAGATCTTGGCCAGAGCATTAAAGACAGCCTGCTGTTGGTTGCCAGCCTGGAGAGTGGCCTCGAGGAAAGGAAGGAGAAGTTTGAGGCGGTTGCGAGACTCGACTTCGGCGACGAGTTCGTCGATGCTGATCTCCTGCGCATTGACAGTGCTCAGAAGCTGCTTGATGATATTCTCCTCGCAGTCAACATCAAGCAGGCCACCGACAACAGCTGGAGTGCGTGAAGGGTTGACACGCTGGACATATGCCTCAATAGCCTGGAAGTGCTTGTTCTGGTAGAGGAACAGGATGAGGTCGTGGACAAAATTGAATCGGTCGCAGACAATAATGAGAGGAAGCTGCTCGGGAAGCTTGGCCTCCTTGAGGAAGTTCTTCACCTTTTCGGGGTTGTAGCTGTTGCTGTCACGGCAGATGCGCTCGACCTCGTTGAACTGGCCCATCTTCGTGGCAGCCTCAATGTACTTGAAGTGCACATCGGGATCCTCAGAAAGGTTGACAATGCTTCCCAGGTAGTAGAAGAGACCCTCGGACGTTTTGTACTTTTCAAATAGATCGATCAAACGGACAGGCCCAAGAAGCTCAGAGTACTTGGTGGCAATATTGACAACAGACTGTAGGTTCTGGCGGATGTTGGCCTTCATCATTGCATCGAGACAATCTAGGGACTGCTCGACGGACAGTTTGCCGAAGAAGCCGGAGAGCCACTCGGGGTTGAAGTTGGGGCTGCCGGGAATGTTGACAATGACGCGCTTGATGGACTCGGGGTCCTCGTAGAGCTCCAGGGCTTTCTGAGGAAGACCAGCTTGTTCGCAAAGCTGGGCAATGCGAGCCTTGTCGAAGTGGGTGAACATGTCATTGCCCAGTATAGCCTCCGCGACTTGAGGGGCATGCATCAGGTTCATCTCCAGAAGCCTGGTTTGGAGACGGGCATGCTCAGGCTTGTTGTCCTTGAGGGCATCAAGGAGGAAAGCAGTGGCCTGCTGAACCATGCCCTGTGACTGAAAGATGTCGCAGACGCGCTCAAAGTCTACCAGAGGGCCCTGCTCGCTGTTGGCGAGGGCTGTAGCAAACTCGGCACCCTTCTCGGGGTTGACACGGATGATGTGCTGAAGCAGCTGAATATAATCGGGCTTATAGCCGGTCTGGGCCGAGTACGGGAGGATCTTGTCAAACTGGCCAGTCTCCGCAAACCCAGCGACGACCTTCTGGGGCACATTGGCCTTGAGGTAAATGGTCAAGGCCATATTGACGTCATAAGGCCGAACCATATCGCCGAGTCGTTCGGAGCAGTCCAGCTTGTTCTCACCAAGCCACTTCTCGAGGAGATGCTTACGATTCTGCTGCAGCACAGGCTGTGCCAACTCGATCGTCTCGTGTTCGTTCAGAGAGCCCTTGTCGAGCAGCATTCCGAAATACTGAAGGGTGAAAGCCATCTGGCCAGGTTGGGTAGGAAGGCGCTTGAACTTTTCGATGGTTTCGGCGGTTCGCAAGAAGCCACGGGGCGAGTTGGCGGCGATCTTGGCGGCTTCCTGATAATTGCCGGCGTTGAACAATTGCTCAAATTGTCTGCCGTAGAGGTTGTCGGCACCAGGCAGACCAGCTCGCGAAGCCAGCTTGATGGCGATCTCGGTATTGGCGGGATTCTCCAAAAGGTAGGGAATGACGGTGGTCTCATCAACGGTCACCGAGAGCACCTGACCCTTGCGGTTAATAGCGACAAGACCGGCCGAGACGCTATCGGCACACGTTGTGAAGATAGTCTCGCTCGAGATGCGGTTCATGAAGATTAGAGTAGCCGTCTCGAGATCGTAGAGATGGATGAAGCCATATTTGGTGACCATGTAGACTACACCATATTTTTGAGAAATTTGTAGAGCTACAGGGAAGTCATTTGTGGCCTCGGGAGGAAAGAAGATGTCAACGGCCTTTTTCTGGAAGACTGGGTTCGACTCGGCATGATCGACCTCGACAACATGAAGCTTGGCGCCGGTGGCAGTGCGCACAGCAAAGCTGAAGAGCTTAGTATCTTGGGGAGCACCCTCGAGGCGCAGGGTACCGAATGAGGCGGCGTGACCCTCGATGGCCTGACTGATACCGCGATCCTTGGAGTACAGCTGCATAGCGCCGACGACACGGCCCTGCTGCTGGGAGATACCGACAACGACCATCCACTTGCCGTCGCTGTTAACGCGGTAGTTGATGATCTGGCAGCCGTTGAGGTTGGCATTGCGGTCAAAAACCTTGACGGGGCTGTCCTGGGCAGCATCGGTAATGTCCCAGTGGTATACGCTGGTAGTGGTGACAAGACCGAGAGTACTGTCGCTCACCCATCTCCAGAACTGGACATCCTCATTCATTGTGGAAGACTTGAGTTTCTTCTTCTGCTCAAGATCGAAGATTTGCAGCGTTCTCGACTGCGCCTTGAGAGCAATGATATGCTTATTCCAGTGCATGATAGCGCTGTCGGCTTTGATGGGCCGACGTGTGACATTGTTACCATTCTTGAGCTCGACAATGACGACCTCTGGTTGAGCTCCTTCGCTCTTTTGTTCTCGGATGCAGATGTATGAGTCGGACTCGAGAGTCTGCGGGGCGGGGGAAAATGACCAATTAGCTCCATCGAGTTTCCGATGCCATCGTGAGCATTATGGAAGAACTTACACAGGAGTTGAAGCCAATGGATTGCGCGTCAACACCGACACTACCGAGCTGGACGAGCTCTTGAAACTTGATGGGTAGGGGCGCCATGGCGCCGTGTGTGAATCTATAAGGACCGGAATCGGTGAAAAGACAGCTCGGTGCTGCTAATGCAAGCTGCGTAGAGAAGGCTTGCAGCAAAAAGGATGCGGATTCGAGGTTGTCGGGGAGCGACGAGGCGCTCTTCGATGACGTTTAGGGAGTTGGAAGCTTGTGGCCCAATGCCCATGCACGGATTCGGCGCGGCGGAGGCGCAGAGCAATGAGAGAAGCTGAAGCAGACAGAGTAATACGCAGCAGAATTAAACTGGATGAAAATGAAAGAATGTCGCGAGACAGGGCTTCCGAAGTGGGGGTAATGGACGGAAGAATCGTCGCGTGTTTGGATGAGATGAGGGTTGGTTGATGAGGTTAAGGAGAAGGCAGGCAGGCTGTTTGGTGGAGGGCTTACCTGTCACTTGCGCGAGGTGTCCTTGCTGGGGAAAGTGTAGAGCAGGAAGGTACGTACCGATTTCGCATTACGCAGACAGTTCCAAGCAGGCACAAGCTAAGCAGCGCTCCAAAACGCACTGAACGCACCACTGCCTGCACCGTCGCTAGCGTAGGTAATTGGCTCAGGCACGCCCGCCTAGTGGGCTGCCCCAATCTATTTGGAAACGGGTGGATCAATCATGTTCCGTCCCACAGTGCCACGTCTGGTTGGCTAGCTCATGCGTTTGTTGCTGGGCAGTGCTGATGTCAATGCCCAAGCGAAAAGCTGCCAGCTGCCACTTGCAAAGCTTGTCAGCTGTCAACAGAGCTTCGCCAGCTGGCAGCGTACATTGCGTACGTACCTCTCGTTGGTGACGGCCTCAGCACAGTCAATCATCGCTTGGGGTTCCTATTCATTTCTTTCGTCTGTTCTCACAACCGACATTTATAATTTCCCTTGACCGTTTATACATCATCAAACTACAACTTGACTTGTCCCGCCTTCCTACCTCCCAGGCTACCCCAGACATAGATGCATGGATCTGCCAAACAGAATGCTTGTTTGGATATTGAATGATGTGCAACTAAGCTGAACCTTATATGTCGTGTTCTCGAGCAATATAATAGCATATCAGAAGCCATGCGACAAGTCTAGCTCAGAACCCTTTTCCATCATTCCTTCAGCCGACGGTCTCATCCATGTCGTTCCGTTGACAATGCTCAAAGTTTCTCATGTGTCCATTACATTGCCGAGTAAGATTTTGTCATGTATCGCGTCAGTATCGCGTCAAAAAATAATGCCAACCTGGCTTCCGTTTCTCTCTCAAACGAGATGCACTTGATCTAAGTGATGCGTCACTGCCGCCTCATCACCCTTAAAATCCTCGCACATTGGGCAACGAACCGTCGGAGCTGCCACCTTATTCGAAGCTTCAGGTTCCCCAAATCCAGCTGGTAGGAAATCCGCCAAGCTCCTTTCCGGCGGTCCTTCCAGGTAGTCGTCGTTGCGCACATCCGTATATCGATGCGAAAACCTTGCACCGCCTCCTCCTCCGCGCGCCGGACCAGCATGCGTCCGCGTATTCGGCGAGCCCGTATCACTCCCGGCGAGCCGTCTTTCTTCATTATCAGCATCCCCAGCTGATGTTTTGTCCAGGCGCTGTACTCGGCCGACTTGGCCTCCGCGCAGGCGCACCTTAATGCCTCGCGGATGGTTGCCCGACGTGAGCACCTCACCCACCACACCGCGCGTTTCATTCCCCGTAGGCTGGTCTTCCTTGAGGATTATAAAGACACCCGCGCCAGGGACAACTTCTCGGATCGTAGGCACGGTGCCGGCCGCCTGCTGCGGCGTGGTTGGTGCTCTGTGGCCCTGGCCTCCACCTCGTCCACCACCTCCTCTACCGCCTCTGCCACCACGACCGCCGCGATTGTTCCCTCTTGGCGGCCGCGGCTGTTGATTTCGCGGACGCTCCATCGACAGCGTTCTGAGAAGATGATTTTGATAGGTTTTTCTGATATGAATGCGGGCCAGTGTTCGCAGCATTAGATGCAATGTGTTTGAGAGTATTGTGTGCGATGTAGGCTTGCAGTCAATGGTCAACTAGCCAGAACTCATGGCGGCCGACATCCACGCACTTCAGCCGCCCGCAACTTGCGCATCTGACTAAGTTTAATTATACTTTCTTGTTCTTCAATTAGATTGTTGTCGCTTTCTACTCCTCGCGGTAAATGTGATGGTGTTTATAATTGGTACATTTATGTTCTATGTGCGTTCAAGTCGTAATGTATATACGATACTAATTTGCCTGATGGGAACCTCAGCACGCATGCTGTTAAGTCATGCTTCGATGAGTTTCCAAATGCCTGTAAGGGCCCAAGAAGCAAAACCAAGCCGAAACTCCATGTATGCAGCGACAGTGAGTGTAAGTGTGTGTGTGTGAAAAATGCTGAGAAACAAGAACAAGAAAGCCACGAGTCAACTCAAATCGAATGGTTGATCAACTCGTCGTCGACATCCGCAGAATTAAACAGTTGTAGCCAATGAAGCGATGAAAAAAAAAAAACCTGAAAACAATCAGAGATTCCGACGTCTTAGACGTCGCCGCTCTTTTGATCCGGCTTCTTGCGAATGTCGGTCCAGCCAGTACCCCACGAGAAGATGAACATGCACACGCAAATGGCTGCAATGGCGTAAAACACTTCGTTGACGCCGAGAGAATACGATTGCAGAACCTGGTCAATCCTATCAGCAGGGACAACACTGCTGATATCGGCAGCACCGGCATTGATAATCTTGTCGGCGCCAATTTCCGGTACGCGGTTGCTCAACTCTTTCTTTAGCTTGGTGTTGAAGAGCGTGTTGATAATGGCCAGAAATATGGCGCCAAAAAATGTTTGAAACAGGACCATGGTGGCGGTGGCAACGGACGCCAGCGCGGGAGGGGTGTGCGCTTGAATAGCAATGACGGGCATCTGGAAGGCCATGCCGCGGCCAAAGCCAAGCAGCACTTGGTATCCGGCCCAGACGACCGTGGGCGTGTGCAGGCCCCAGGTGGACAGGAGACCGTTGGCAATGGCGATGATGACGGCGCTGAGAATCATAAACGGCAGGTAGTAGCCGAGGCGCTGCACCAGGCCGCCGCTCACGACGGTGACGACCAGCTGCGTCACAATGGCGGGCAGCATGGCGATGCCGCTGCGCAGAGGCGAGAGACCGCGCACAGTCTGAAAGTAGACGGGCAGGTAGTATCCGGCCCCGAGCATGGTGGAAAACATAAACATGCTGGCCACGCAGGCCGTCCACACCTCTCTCTTGCCAATGATGGGCAGGGGAATCATGGCCGTCATGCCGACGCGGCGCTCCCAGAAGAGGAACAGGAGCACCTGGACGCCGCCGCCGACAAAGAGGCCGATGATGGTCGGCGAGCGCCAGGCGTACTTGTTGCCGCCAAACTCGAGAGCCAGCAGGATCATGACGGCGGCGGGCGCGAACAGCGAAAAGCCCACCATGTCCATCTTGCGCAGCGTCAGCCTGCCGGGGCTCTGGACGTACTTGCGCTTGTCGGGGATGCCGGTGACGAGAAACGCAACGACGGTGACTGCGCCGACGGGCAGGTTAATGTAGAAGCACCAGCGCCAGCTGGTAAACTCGGTCAGGGCGCCGCCGATGAGCGGGCCGGCCACGAGGCCCATTTGGCAGACGCCAATGAGGATGCCCATTAGCTGCGGCCGCTTCTCCATGGGCGCGCAGGCCGTGACAATGGCGAAGCTGCCATTGGTGAGGCCCGACGCGCCGGCGCCGGCGACGGTGCGGCCCACGATGATCATGGTCGACGACGTGGCGACGCCGCAGAGAAGGTTGCCGATTTCAAAGACGAAGAAGAAGGCGAGAAAGGTCCACTTGGCATGAAAGTAGGTGTAGAACTTTCCAGAGAGCGGCTGAAGAGCGGCGCTGTAGTTTTTTTTTTGTCTGTCAGTATAGATCGTCTCATTGAGACTGGTGATGGATGTTCTCGTACCTCGCCAAATTGTAAGTGGCACCGTACCAGCCGATATCCGTGAGCGAATGAAAATCACTGGTGATTTTGGGAATCGCCTATAGTAACAGCGTTAGCAGGAGAAAACTTTGACGTCATATGCACCAGCTACCATGAGAAACTCACAGTGACCAGAATCGACACGTCCAGCAAGTACAAAAAGCACGCCAGCGTAATCGCCAGCATGACACTAAACAACTTCCAGCCGTGAATGTACTCGGGCGCCGCTGCTGCTGCCGCCGCCGCCGCCGCCTCGGCCTCCTCGGCCTTCTTCTTGAGCACCGAATCCGGCGTATACGAGCCGTCGCGCTCAACCTCGGTCTCCTCACCAGGATCCATGCCGAGGACCTCCTTCATCTTGGACGAGTGCAAGACGCGGAGGTCGGCAGGCAGGTCCGGTACGGCGGGAATGCCATCTTCGTCGCCGTCGTTGTTGTTGTCGTTGCCGAGACCGGAAAAGTCGGGCAGGTCGTCCTTTTCGCGGATGAGGCTACGGCGCGCAGCATTGTACGACAGGCGCACGTCAAACATGTCGAGGCCGTAGTTTGTGTCCGGGTTGGTGGCCATGGAGGCGCGCTTCTCCCGGAGCACGGCAAAGTCGAGCGGTTCCAGGTCAATCTCAGGCAGCTGCGGCGGGCGCTCGGCGACGGTCGACGCGAACCGGTTGTGGGAGCGGTCTGCGGACCCGGACTCGGACGCTTGCCCGTTCAACGGATGGGTGAGACTTCGTTTTGAGCGACCCATCTTGGATCTCGCTTGCGTGATGTCGCTTCTTGGTAGTAGACTTTTCGAGCTTCTTCGTGTCGCCTCTTCGTAGTAGACTTCTGAATTCCTTCTTGTCGTTGCCACGCCGTGAAGATGTTGCCGTGTTTTTCACCACTACAACTCAGTCGTCGTTGTGCCCCTCTTGTGTAAAGATCGGTATAGTCTGCCGTCTACGTGAGGCAGATATGAGAGTCATTCAAAGGATCGTCCTGTCACTATGAAAGACTACAAGTGTGAAACATCATCTATAAGTCCCGGGCAGGTGGGCACTGCAGTATAGATAAAGAAAAGGTTCCCAATTCCACCCACTTCTGCGGTTAGAAAACGCCTCCGCATGCAACAAGGGCCACGGTTCGAATCGGTCGGCCTTGGGGAACAGCTCTGGCGCAGCCCCGGGCCATATCCCCTCGTCATCCTACACGATGGAGCCCTTTGAGTTGCCACACTTTTGCAGCGCACTTCCCGTATTCAGATTCTGCCACTCTTTGGATCGCCCTTTGGCTGTTTTCTTTGCCTGCCTGCTTGATTCCCAATGCAGCGCCCACTTTGCACGAATCCCGGGTGCTAGTTAAGGTGGTGGTTGCGCACAACCCCGTCAGCAGCGCCGCACGGGAAACGCTTCCGCAATCGGACAAGAGAGTAAGCACAACTCTAATCCCGGCTGGGGCCAAAGTGCGACTGCCATCAGTACCATGCTGCCCTTGTTTCTAGAACGCCACTGAATAGATGACTAGTTCTTTTCCTTTTTTTCTAAGTTTACTTGATTGGGGTCGTTTCTTCCCACAGCAGCGTGGTTGTTTAGACTGTCTCACTTATCCTGTGTCTCTCCGCCATGAAATAGATCTCCCACATGGGCCACCCTGGCGATCGACGGACTCTCCATTTGCCATTGTTCTTCTCTTTACTATCTCGAAGGCTTTGCTAAATTTTGCCCATTCGTCCAATTATAATGTTATACCCTCTCGACACCATCCCGGTCTAGCTGCTTTCCCTAGTCTCACGCCAAAGGTGATATGCAAAGAAGGCGCTGCAGGAGCACCAGAGTGGGCATGTAAGCTGAATCCCCTCCCCTGCAGCCAAGGCTTCCCCTTACCTGCTGTCATCCCGATTCGGTAATCGTTATGTTGAGATGGCCCGGTCCTGGTCTCCATATAATAATCCCGAGCGGAGATGGGCATGGGAGACGCAGATTGCCTTTTGTCGTCTTTCTGCCAACTATCGTCTTGCCTTCTCTGGGGCTTCTTCTCGAGGCGGGGCTATTTCTACAGTTTCCCGTTCATAGCTACAACCTTCACATGGTCTGGCTTTGATAGTGTGTCATGGTAGACACTATGGGCATCCATCAGGATTATATTCTTCAAGAGGCATCTTGGAGCGTGCGACTTGCAATCACAAGGCTTAGCCGTGAGACTATCTATTCGCATCTAGAAAAGCCACATGGTCACCCCGGTCGACGGGATTCGCGTAAGTCGGCTCCGCTCGCCACGTTGGGAAGTGCGTGCGCCATCTGATGATGAACGCCTGTCCTAGCAATGCGAGCCAAGGGGCGAGTAGGCTTTGACAAAGTTGTCATCAGACGATCGGTGTTGTACCAGTAGATGGGTTAACGAGCCTCAGCTGTGGCGGACGCCTTTCGCGAACCTGGGCGAGCCTCGTTTCACGCAACAACGCCAATGCCGTACGCTGGATGATACAGCATCATGGGGCACACGTTCTCTTTTCCACCACTTTCATCGCGTAAGCCGGACATGTTCCGCTATACTCCGTATAAAGACGTGAGATGGCGCTGCCAGCGAAACGACAGGCCCCCCTGATATGGATATCCACCTACAAAGTCTGTCATCCACCGAGCCCCCGGGCGCATATCCACCAGGCATAGTTACTTGCAAGAAATAGCCTTGAATTTATAGCCATGTCCATATAGTGACACGACTAAGAGCATCTTGTCTGACAACTTTTTGCTCTTAGTCGTGTCACTATATGGACATGGCAACTGCCTATGCGCTGCGCCACTCTCGACTGATGACATTGTCCATCAGCGTGCGCCACAAGCTCCGTTGCACGACATCACACGTACTTAAATGTACATTGCTAAACAGCTCTAGATCCAAGATTCGGTTCGCATTAAATTCGTATAGTATCGTCGGTGCATTCCGTATAGTATCATAAGTGACAAAGACAAAGGGTGGAATACAAAATCGTCACTGCATATCTCCCCAGGGCCCAAATATATCCGCCATCCATGACATGTCATTAAAGTCAATCGGTTCGCCGTCCACCATTGTATCCAGTAGCATGGGCTGCTCGGTCGCGGCCCTGCTGGCACTATTATGCTGGCTGGTGGGAGTGGGCATCGTGCCGAAATGCTTCGACACAATGGGTTGCCACATGGCGCGCAGGTTGCGCATCTGCTTGGCGCCTTTTTGGAACAGATTGCCCTGGACCTGCTGGTCGCGCATCGGGTATACACTTGCCACCTTTTCAAAAAGCTCAATCGTTCTGTCCACGATATCCATGACGTCCGCCGTCTGCCGTACCACCTCCTTGTCCCAGTTTGGGTTGTCGGAAATGGTAAGTCTGTATAACATGACCTGCATTGTAGAGAGGGCAACATATGTGTGTAGTGGAAGGCCAGCAATGTCGCCCAGTGGGATTGAAAAGAAGGCGTCGTAAAATGCTCGAATGCAAACAAGGCATTGATACATTGACTCAACGCTCTGTGTCTCTGGTATTCGTTGGTTGGAAAACAAGCCGATGGCGTGGATTTGGCATTCTGTCGAAACGAGATGTGTGATAATGGTGTCTATCATGGGTCAGTCGTGTCACAGCATATGAAACAAGGGTCAGACAAACAATTGGTAGTAAATCGGGGTGGTAGATTTGCTTTAATGGTGTTGAGCCTCTCTAAGAGACTTGGTTTATAGAGATATGTCGGAATGTCCTTTTCAGGTGCGTTGGGAAGCAAATCTTGCATGAGCAGTCGGTGGGCTTCGTCGCAGATTCTCTGTATCTTGATAATTGTTGCGAGCATGGCATCGAGGTGCTGGTCATCGCCGCGTTCGAGTATGCTTAGAGACTCGTCCATGTGGCTCGTCCACGGCAAGGTCTCTGTCCGCGCAGTGAGGGCGTTGCATCTGCTAACGTTAGTGCGCCGTGACATTCTGTATCATTGATGCTACTAACATTGATGTGAGAAACCACAACGACAACACGGCCCTCCTCTCATCCATTGTGCGAGCTTTTGGCGTGAGGGTGCTCATGTTCCAGGCCTTGAAGCCAACCGAAGAAAAGTGTTCTTGATTGGGCGGGCGCATCATGCCCTGTTCATAGATGACCAGCGTCGCTAATTGCGAGAACAAGACGACGAATGGTCTGGCACCAGGTCCGGTATTTAATGTGGCCCTGCATGCGGCGTTAGATCTGGGTTGAGGTTGGACCAAGGCAGACATACCATCCTAGGTTTGCAATAAGGCCTTGAACAATGTCCATGTTGCGCTCATGGTTCATGATGATGCGCTCCGACATTTCTCTGCGCACCTTGTCGCGCAGAAATTGCTGCTGTGAGTGAGAGTCTGACGCCAAATTCATAATTGACAGCCACAGGAATGGTCTCTCCATTCTTAGAGCTTTGGCGCTCATGTCGGAAGGAAGGTGAAGGAATGGCAGACCGGGCAGCCAAGTGCGAAACTTTGCCAGATGGACATCGGCCTCTTCAGCAGTCGGGTCACGCTGCATGTGGCCGCTGGCCATGTTTGGGTCAATTATGTTGCCGCGAATCATCCCAGAGCCATTGTGCCGCTCAGTGGTCGCGGCCTGGGCAAGCGAGTCGAGGGCCGCGGTTTGCGATCTTGTTTGTTGCGGCACATGCTGCATATGGCTGTAGTCTAGGTGCCGGTGATGCTGCGCAATTTGTTCCTGCAGGTGCTGTTGCTGCTGCTGCTGTTCCTGGGCAGCATGTCCTTGGGAGTTTTTGAGGATGGAGACGAGGTCGTCAAGCTTCT
Source organism: Beauveria varroae (assembly GCA_030780425.1). NCBI lineage: Eukaryota > Fungi > Ascomycota > Sordariomycetes > Hypocreales > Cordycipitaceae > Beauveria > Beauveria varroae. The sequence continues at coordinate 67,721 of JAPFUP010000243.1, read as the reverse complement.
CCTCCAACTGGGCCGTCCGTGACGCAGCGGTCCTCTTGGCCACTTTTTTCCTCGCCGTGACTATCGGCTGGCAATCTTTTCCGAGGCGACTGCAACGTTCGCATGCGTCACCAGCAGCGGCCAGAATACACTTGCACTTGGCGCGGGAGCAGTTGGTGCAGGACTGTCCGTAGCCAGCCGGACGCGAGCCTCCCGCAGAGACAGTAGACGGGGACATTTCTGCAAACCACGGCAACCCAGCCGGGCGATCAATCAGAGAAGCGAGCCCGACGCACTGGATAGGTAGGCGCAAAACCCGCTGGGAATGGGTGGCCGTTTAGCTTGTGTTGGGCGCTTTCCAAAGGGTCGGTTGGCCTCTGAACCCCGAACAGCGGATTCGCGGGCTCTGGGCTGTACTGCGGCGAAACGCCCACTGGAGCAGCGCTTTGAATTAAAGGACGACTACCAGGCTGCAACTAGCAGCACAGCGAACACGCAGGCGTTGATGGCAGAGCAAAAGCAAGAGCGTGCGTGGGTGCGACGAGAAACGGGCGGGATTTATCCAGTTAATGTAGGACGAAATCCGAGGGTTGAGAAGCTTTGGTAGGCAACGGCTTCGATGACAATTTACTGGTGCAAAGCGACGACCAAAGCCGGGCTGAGGCTAACACTGGGCTGAGTAAGCCTGTACCTATTGACAACCGGCGCGCTGACAACCTGACCGTTGGCACTGGCACATTGGCACCGACCAGAAGCACAATCTGCAGGCCACAATAATTTATTACATATTCCTACGATTGTCACCCTGTCAGCGAGTGTCTGTTAACCTGCGAGCTCACTGCATAATCACACCGCAGGCTGTGTGACTCGCCTTTTGATTACCGTCTTCCCCGCCATTCCAACCAATTCCGCGTGAGATTGGGGGCCAACAGACTCGAATGCGCCAGGGCAGTACAGTCCGTCAGCTCTGTAAGAATCGTTGATTCCTGGCGGCGCTTCAGCATCGATAATTCACAACGAGACGACACCATGAGACAAAGGAAACACTTCGCTGGCCCTCTCCATTTGCTGCTCGCTTCTCGGCGAATCAATAGCACACCGGTCAAAGTTGCTCCCGCAGCTGAGACACGCAGCACAGCCTCCGGGAAAGACAGCGGAACGGTAGCCTGGTCGATAACGCAAGTTGGCTCAAATAGAATGAAGCCCCAAGCAGCGATGCTCTGGCCCCAGAAATCTTTGGTCAACACCCTCAACAACTGGTTCTGCTGCCCATAATTCGAAGGCAATGAATGCTCCAGTTCCCTCCCAGCAAAATATTCACCTGTTTGGACGGGTCATTACCGTTGCGGCAGCCGTTGCCCCATGTGGCAAGGCGCCAATTGCAAAGTCAAAGCTCCCCAGCCCAGCTGCTGAGAGCACTAATAAACAGCCAAGACAAGCCAGTCTCACTCATTTCAGTGAATCAAATTTTATAAGCACTTGGCACTGTACGGATCCGAATAATGGCTCAACGTACTCCGTACAAGCCACCATCTGTTCCGTGCTCAGTTTGGCAGCAAACGTCTCAGACATTCACACAGCCGCCGACGCGAAAGCTGGGCTGTACCCGTCCTGCCGTCATCAAGCGCACAACTGCCCGCGCGATTCGATGTGCTTAAGTATCAAGCAAGCCAAAGTAGACAGACCATGCGATGGTAATTGCGACAGCAGCGAGCCACCATAGACGCTGCGAATCCGCAACCGGCTGGTTCTGTCTCTTGATCAGGTATACCGCAACTCTCTGCTAGAATATAAAACATCAACAGCCCGCCTGTCGATCAAACTGTTGATATTTCTTACAAACAGTCGGTTGAAACGATTCATCGCGCGAAATAGTACAGCGATGCTGTACAGCCAACTGGACGTTAATCCAAAATTTTTTTCCAATAAAACTCGCCGTAAATATTTCAACCCTTGATATGCGAGCGTCTGAGACCATGGTTCTTTAAGGTCCTTCTCGGATGCAGAAACCAGGGTCTTCCACTTACATTCCACATCAGATGCGACAAAATCTCGCCGTCACCTCCCGCTGGTGACGTCTTTCACAATTGGAGCAAGCAGAACGCTGCATAAATAAGGCGCCCAAGGAAACAGCTGGCTGCCTGGTACGTTATCAATGACCTTTTGCGTCAGGATACAAAAAGCAAAGCACGCATGAAGAGGATGGCAGATCATGACAGCTCCTCTACCAAGCCAACGACATACCAAACGCGCGCGTAGCAGACCTTCATTCTCCAGCTAGGGAGAAGGAATATGATGACACTCTTCTTTAGGACAACATCTTCAGCAAGGCGAAGTTGCGCTATCAGCAGCTCGCAGCGAGCCCACAGTGACTTTTGTGCTGTTGGGCCAATTTTTCGGTGCCGTTTCTACGCTACACCACGTCTTCTCATCACTTTCAACTTGGAAATGGTGTTAGAAAAAGCTGCTAGACTACACTTTGGCTGTTTGGCGAGCCAAAAGTATCGTATCTCCGAAGATGGTCGACGTCGCCGAGAAGGAGTCTGGCCAGTACAGCAACAGCTTCAGCAGGGCATCGCGCCCGCTTTTACCTGTTCCCTCTTTTCTGTCGCGCTTCCTCGCTTAGTTTGCCTCGTTTCCGAAACGGTGTTGCACAAGAGCGCACCGTGCGCTGTTACGCAAGCTCTGGTGGCACCACGGTCTGTGGGACAGCGAGCTGTCAGTATCGGTCACCGAGGCCAGGAGAGCTTTGGACAGGAAAATATTGGGAAATTGCGCCCTGGACCGTATGGGAAAGAGCGAGATACATGTATTCACATTCAAAGAGCGCAGGTTGCGTACTCTTGAAAGTGAGATGACGGGAGCTTCATTTACGTCTGAACTGGCCAGCAGCAAGGCGAGCCAGACAAGAACATTGACATGAAACGAGGAGAATAAGTCTTTCTCGGGTAACTTGTATAGCTTTGACATTTGAGTCTGTACTACTCGAGGAGTTTGGTGCTCGGCAAAGTGAGACTGTACGGCTCCGTGTTTTGATTCTCTTTGAAGCAAATGAGCGACCAATAGCAGCTTGTTGAAATCAAACTACTAATAAAAAATTTGAGTTTATTTCTTTCGTTTATAATCAACTCGCTGAACGTGCAAAACTCTTCCTCAAATAAAAGGTTTCTCTACAAACCTTTTGATGGTTGCCGAGTCTTTTCGAGATCGCTTATGCCACAATCGTAATCAAGGTCTTTGTCCCATTCATAACAAGTATTTGACCGCCAATATAAGAAGTGTCACATTACATGCATCATTTCGAGGGAGATAACTGTGACTTGTGCTCTGCTGTCAACAAGAACTAATTCCTGGGCCAAGGCATTCGTAGCGAGCGAATCGCGCCGTTACATCGGCTCTAGGGCATGGTTGAGCAAACTCGTCCTCCAGCCGCGCATCAATCGCGACGAAACACGGCGTTGCAGCATCAGCGCGTTTAAAATGTCTAGAGCCGTGAAAAAGTCTGCTCAGCGTTATTACGTGCCTTAGTCCTGATTCCTCCAACCAACGCAGCCAATGGCTAAAATTATAAACACTGACATGCAAGCAGGGACGATGACAATGACAACGACCAAGCAAGGCTCGCGCCCCAGCCCCATCCGGGCCGTCTTTCATGCAGCCTGACGTAGGTGATCCCTGGGAGAGGGGCGTTGGGCTGAGAAGGCACATCATATCAAGGGTTTCAAGGCAATGAGGGGTGAATGGATGTTGAGAGAGGGGAAGCGGTGATGTTGGCGGTTGTCTATTGCGCTGCTGGCGGATACGGCCGCGAGCCTTACGAGCTTAGTGCTGTTCAATGTACTGCTACAAGGTATAGACATGTTTCTGATCAATTGGTAAATAGTTAGTTACCTAGTTAGTTAGCAAGTTAGTTATTGCCTGGCCCTTCCTTCTTGGCCCCGCCAGTTCCGCGGAAGCTCCCGTTGGAAAAAAAGGACGTGAAAGGTCCCATTTTCTCGCAGTCTGTGAGGACATGTTTTGGAATCCCGATCCGGCAGCTTTCACGGTATTCACATGGAACTTGTGCATTATTTCCATTGCAGTCCAGGCCCAGCGTCAATTGCCTTTAGGTCTAGCGCCCGATTCGCCGCTCACACCGGACGAACCCAAGAGCCATGGTACACGATCATTTTCCTACTCGTCGTACATATTATGCATCGCATTTACACTTGAGGCTTTGTAGCAACTTGATAGATTCATAGACATGAAACCGCAACAAAATTCATCTATTCTTCAACGGTGACTCGTCGACAAGCATTTGATCGCGACTAAGGCTCAACAGGCGACTTGTCTGCACGAACTTGATAGCGGTCATCCATATGTACGGCAAGTCCACAGCACCCCCCAAGTCTAACCGTAGAATCGCCTCGTGCCAGAGGCCACCAAAAGATCTCCGTTGCCATAGGCAGCTTGAATACCTAGCGTGGTATTAGTATCGAGGCCCTCGCTCCATGTTCTTTTCAAAGACTTACCGGCGCAGCTCTGGTCAGGCCGGGTGCAGTGATCAATGGTCCACAGCACAGCATTGGCAACGTCGCGGCTATCATGACCTCAGTATATGCGAGAGATTTTCTTGTTTCAAGTCGTGGTGTTACCGCGGTGGATGGTTCTTACCAGTACGACGAGGCGCCGTGCAAGAACCTAGCCTGCCCGAGGATAGTGGCGTCGCCCGCGTAGCAAAAATGGGAGATTTCGCGGTCGATCCTGCAGTCTTGGGTACCAAGATTGTTAAGATAGTGATAACAGGCGATTATGCCATTGACATTGGTGTAACGCTTATCCTCGGGTCCGCAGACGGGATTGTACAAGACAGACAGGGTGTCGTCCGCGCTCGCTGTTTTGCCATGTCAGCTACTACAGAATAAAACAATGGCGCTGCAGATTTTCCTTCTGCGGATGCCTTTCGGCTACCGAATTCCAATCTCAAGAGCTCACTTACGGAACTTGGGAACTGGCAACTGATACAGCTCGGCAGACGTGAGGCCGAGTTCCTCGAGAGAGGGCAGGCCGGGACCCGGGATGACCTCTGGGTACTGCTCGCCGGCTGGGGCGGCCGAAACAAGAGAGAGGACAAGAGCAAGAAGGGTAAGCATTTTTTTTTGATCAATTTCTGCCTAACAATTGAACGGGCGTTTCGAAAGCAGTGGTTTTCGTGCTGGATGGAGTGAAGAGTGCCGTTTAATACACGATGTCGCTGCCTTCTTATACTTGAGACCATGACTTTTGTACAAGCCAGATCGGGCTGAGATGACTAGCAGAATGTATAAGAGCCAAATGCATTGAAGTTTGTCGCTCTATATTAATATGCTTCCCGAAATATCTCGTTTCCGGCTGACATGCAGCCGCGCAGTCGTGGTAGCACAACATGTAAGGCTCGCAGGTGGCACAACCGCAAAGAGGGCAGGCGCCAGAACAACTGGGTGCTTTACCATCATCAGCTTGAAAATGTATTCTTGAGTACTTGCTTGCTTGCCTTGAATGCAAGCGCAGTTAAAAGGTTGTATATCTGACTGAACTCTCGACTGTCGCGTGCAGTGAGTGCGGCTTACAGCCTGAATCTAAATTACTGGTGCATTGCTCCCAATAGGAAGGGAGAGCTGCCTTGCATACCAACTTTTGAGGATTGTAACGTTGCATACATGACATTCAAAATAAGCATGTAAAGTCCACATGCGTGTCTGAGCCAAGGACTAGCAGATATTCGCTCAATGTTGATGCATGGCGTTGCGTCTTTGCTCTTGAAGTATTGGCGTTTTGGGGGCCCCATTGGGTGGACAGACTTTCCCCGCAGTCAGGCAGGTTTAGAAGTTCCCGAGACAAGAGTCCGACCATGGCAGAATCATAAGTTACTATATCTGACCCTTGATTGACAGAATAGTGATGCTTTTGTTTCTACAATACAAAGGCACAGTGCCATTGCTTGCGTTGGGAAAGATGAGAGCCGCGGGGCTATATATGACGCCGCCAACAAGTTTCCCCTCTCTTTCCGCATAGTCAACTTCCAGGCGAAAAATTCAGAAACATCTCTGCTCGTCTTCTTCTGCAAGTCATTCTCTAGTTGCCGTGGCCTGGGCCGCAGTTGCGCATTACCCAGAAGTCGTGCCTGGACCGGGGGCCTCCTAGCCTCGAGTGTTTGGGCCTCACTTCTGAGCAGCTATATAAGATGCCGTCGCCTCTGCCTCGTACGTTGAGTGATAGACCCTGCTTTTTGGATTAATATACTAACTGTGCGAAAAGAAAAATAAAAGTCATTTTCAAGATTATATTAGGCCCCAGCTTCAAACCTACCCCTGGTCCCGACGACCAGGCTTTCACCAATCTGAATGACCTCATTGCGCGCCATCATTACCTAAACGGCCTCGACGAACAGCCCTGCGTGGCGCCAAGCGGCCGAACAAATGCCCACTTCTGCTGTGTGATGGGCTAGCGAGGGCAAGCTCCGAGATGAGTTCCCGACGAGAAGAGTTTGGTTTCCTTCCTTTTGAAAGTCAAAGAAGATAAAAAGGTCATTTTCACTTTAAAATACAGGACTTCACCAATCGACAACACATGGGGTGGGGGAAATTGGAGGACAGATCGACGTTGGACAGGCCTACAAGCAGTTTGACTAGTTAGTTGATTGGCTCTGTTGTTGAAAGTGTGGGCGATGGCTGTGCATGAAATGGACCGTTGGCTGCCACGCGGGAGACTCCCGCATCATCGATGCAAATCGATCAGTCGTCTTTTCGGGAATGGTTGTGCACCAAGTCTGTTACTTGGGAAAACAAAAAGAACAAGTCGCCGCAACACTGATCCGGATGCGGCACAGAGGAGCGATGGCGACAGTGCTATCTAGAATGGCCCGAATTGGTAGTTGGCATTACGATGCCTGGATGGAACCAAGGAAATAAACTGGAGACGAAAGAGGAGTATCGCCTTGTAGGTATCCTGTATCCGTATACGGAGTACGTATCACTTATCTTGGTGTTGGACTCTTGCCGGAACACGCCGTTGGGCTCTTGGTGTTGGACTCTTGGCTCGGTACCGAGTATTATTATTTGGTCTATATTTCCGGCTCGGGTTTTTTATCGTCGTATTGAATTATTTTTAGACACAGGGCTGCCCCAGTATTTGTTTCTTGTCATTGACAAGATTGCCGCGGATCCTAGCGTAATGCTTGCTAGGACGAAGCTTGAATGGAGGTTGCCGTCCTGCTCGAGTTAATTGCAATAGGGGCAGGGTCATGAAAATACCAGGTCTCACCTCTATTTAGATTCTCGGTTCTGCCATCAGTCATCACCAAGGCTTTCGGGTATTCTGCAAGTCAATTTTGTGTTGATCGGATACCATGTGGCGTAACCACAAGGCTGGACAAGGCTAATAACAACATTGTAATATCGGTATTAATAATAAGATGACCTGTCTTAGTGCGCGGTACAAGATAAATAATGCCTGTCAGTCCCAGGCCCGCACTGCCATGCCAATGCGTGCATACCTTGTAAATACCAAGGTGGGCGCTGGGCCAACCCACTGGAACCTGTCTGGATGCCAAGGCTTTCGTTGGCGGCCAGAACGCCTGAAGCCCGAGGTCCAGAAACAATCGCAACCTTGTTTCAGTCGCTGGTGAGTGGTGACGTTGGTGTCGCCAGTTGGACTCCTTGGCACCGTGCGGGAAGCGAGCGGCGACTCTGACGGGCATCCTCCACTACTTTGGGCAAGAAGCACAACATGACCGATGACACCAACAAGAAGAGGATTGTCCTGGCTGAAAAGTCGAGATGCTTTTGGTCACGGCGCGTGCCGCCCAGAAACACAAGCCACACCGACTTGCGCTGAAACCTTGGCTGCGCCGGGCCAGAAGCCTTTTGGCCAGGAAATGGCGCGGCACAGGGCTAGACTCGATACTGGATCCCCCCTCGTGTTTTTTGGGTGAGCGCATCAGAGGGCCTTGTATCCGTAATACTTGATCAAATGTGGCTGTGAGAGAGATGGCAAGGGGCGGGTAGATCCCTGGGTCCGTCCGTCTCGCACAAGCTGTCAGGCACCAACACTGTACCAGGGAGATGGGCAGATACTGTTGCGACAAGGTTATTCGTAATAATGGAATAAGGCGCGCGACAAAGGCTGAAGCCGGCGGTTGTGCTAATTTTAAAGTCGGGCCAGGTTGGAGTATAGTGTTCTGACGACCTGCAGCCTCTGGGAAAGGTAGGCTGGAGGTGGCGGATACATGATCGGTACTTGTCAAGCCTTGATGGGCCTTGCCGAGCATCACGGCAGGGCACGTACGCACTGGTTGATCAGATTACCCAATACCTAGAGATTTGGCAGATTATGATGAACAGGTTCAAGTGAATACTCCGTACTGGTACTCCGTACAGAGTAGCGATAGTTGCTTGCAGCTCTTACTTTGATATATGTAGGGAGGTCGAGAATAGGTACCTTACCAAGGCACTTGGCACCAGCCTCATCCATCATGGCAGTGACAGAGGCAGCGCCACAGATTATTGTGGCCAAGTACCTACAGGTAGCACATCCGCTATCGGGTATTCGTATATACCTGGGACCTGAATTACTTGTCGCAAGGTGTTTCTATTGTATCTTTTATTACTTTAGCTTATTTTGACGTGGATTTTAGCGCTTGAACCAGCGCTCGCCCGTTCCAGGACGCAATACCTGAGGTGTTGACCTACCTAGGTAGGTGTTAGTGTGTTTTTCTGCTGTCACTGGTGGCTGCCACTGTGCCGTCTACTGTATTTATACTTTCTTCGTTCCATCCTGCCATCTTGTTTGGCAAAATCAGTCGGTCCGTCTCTTTGTCAAGATACCTTGAAAGAAAAAAGACAAAAAAGGAAAAGAAAAAAAGAGCTGAAAAAAAAAAAAATAAAGCAGCCACCACGGACGAGTAGGTTCATGTGCATGTTATAGAAAGTTGGGTAGCTAACTGTATCCGTACAAGTTGGCCGCCAAGCTTGTCTAGGTACCACTAGCAAGAGGTACCTACGGCCCTACCAATCTTCCTAAATTCACAGCGCTCACCTCTTTCCCTTTGTTACATGTTCCTCGCATCCTTCGCTGCAGAGCACTGCCTCCTGCCTTGCCCTCCAACCTGCATATCCTCATCATTCCTTGCCACGGCCAACCCCCCAAGCACCCGCGATTCCCTCACCCACGCATACGTCGCCCTTCCACACATCGCGCTCTCGTCGCCCTAAAGCCCTCCTTTTTCTCGCCCGACATAGTCTTTGACGTACTGCTGGATTCTCGCTTCTCGCTTCTCGATTCTCCCTGCACGGCCGCCGCCCACCAACGTTGGACAGCCAAGGTTAACCCGGTCTACTCATCAGCCCCTACGACGACTCGACCGAGATTCGACGACGAGCGCATTTTTCCACTCTTTTATTTTAACCTCCAGCACCTTGCTACGATTGCACCATTTATTCGCAGTGTCACACGCCGTCGCATCCGCTCACGCCGTGCCAGAGTCGGCCTCATCGAGTTGAGGAGCGCTGATCCACCGCGACGCTTCTGGCGTCCCTTCCGCATCGAGTGACAGCTTCTCAGCCACTCCCTCCCTCTCCGTCGCTCCTCTCCGAAATAATAATACAATGGCCTCTGCTACCCCATCTGCCAAGCAGCCCGGCTCACAGACATCGCCGTCCTTCCAGCCCTCCTCGCCCCCCAACAAACGCGATCTCAAATCGTGGTGGAAAGGCTTCATCCTCCCCTCCAAAAATCAAGACCAGCCTGGTACGAATTTACACATCCGATATCCCTCGCCCTCAAAGTTCCCCTCGCCCACGGATTGCAAGTTGAGCTACCTAGCCGCTGTCGTCAACGGTCGGCGCTCTGCTTTCCACCTTCCGCCCACCTGCGACGCAGCCAAGCCCTCTGTGTCGCGTCTACCTGTCTCCAGGGTGTCCCTAGCTGTCCAGCTGTTTTGCCAACCATCGCACATCTGTGTCGCTTGGCAGCCTTTGACAGAATGTACTCACTTTCGCTACTTTGGGCTGTCGCGCGCCGTCACAACCACCGTCTTTTGTTTATTGCTGCGCCGTTGCTGACTCCTTTGCAGAGACTCGAGCCCCAGGCATCTTTGGTGTGCCGCTGCGACAAAGTATAACCTACGCCAACGTTGCCATCTCTCTTATCGACGAGAATGGCCAGAGTTACATTTATGGCTATGTCCCCATTGTCGTCGCCAAATGTGGCGTCTTTTTGAAAGAAAAGGGTGCGTTTTGCCATGTCCCGCTCTCTCGCCCTCGAGTTTGCTAATATTCTTCTAGCCACTGGTGTCGAGGGCATCTTCCGCCTCAGCGGCTCTGAAAAGCGCATAAAAGAGCTTAAAAGCATCTTCGACTCTCCTAATCGATACGGCAAGGGTCTGGTCTGGGATGGTTATACAGTGCATGACGCAGCCAATGTTCTCCGTCGATACCTCAACGACTTGCCCGAGCCTGTTGTTCCTCTAGACTTGTACGAAAGGTTCCGCGATCCTCTACGCGGCGCAACCAAGCAAGTCGCCGGCGACGCCGAAGGTCCCCAGTTCGTTCCCGATTTCGACGAAAAAGCTGCCATAGCCACATATCAACGTCTCATTACTGAGCTTCCTCCACTCAACCGTCAGCTTCTTCTTTACATCCTCGATTTGCTAGCAGTCTTTGCTGCCAAGTCGGAAGAAAACCGCATGACCTCACAGAATCTGGCTGCTATTTTCCAGCCTGGTATGCTGTCGCACCCCCAGCATGCCATGGCTCCAGAGGAGTATCGACTCAACCAATGCGTCATCATCTTCCTCATCGAGAACCAGGATCACTTCTTAATTGGCATGCAAGGCACTGCCGCTGACGAAAACACCGTCAAAGAAGTACAGTCTGGTACGCCCAAAGGGCCGCTTACTCCTAGCACAGTAACACCTACGCAAATGAATCGCACTGCGTCCAACGCTAGCGCCGGCGCTGAAAGCGTGCGGCGAGATGGAAAGCTCCGACGAAACCGCTCTGTTTCGTCCAAGAACTCCAAAAATGGAGATTCCACCACGCCCGTTACTCCAGCAGCCGCCGCCGCCACCTCTCCTTCGGGCGGTCTTAGTAGGAGCAATACCGTCCCATCCAAGAAGTCCCCTGCTGTCAGCGGCAGAAAATTCGTCAAAGTTGATAAAGACTCTGCTGGCTCCGTTCAGCCACTGACCCCAGTGCGACTCTCAGAGGCACCCATGGCATCTGGACCCTCTACGCCTATTGCTGCGCCAGATTCTACCAACAAGACTTTGCCGGGAAATAGCCAAGACCGCCTCCTGGAGAACTCACCCGATGTTCCCCCGCCGGTCAAGGACACCAAGGAACGCAGTGTATCAAGCCTTTTCCAAAGGACGTCTACGGAAGGAGGCGACAAGAGACAGCCCAACAAGCTGCGCAAAAAAAGGGCGCCCGGCGCAGTGAACCTGAGCGCTCACAGCTCGAGCAACTCTCTTCCTCATTCCAACGTTGCGTCGCCCAATACCGAGCTGTCCAACCCTCTTGACAACGTACCACCCTTGCCTGAATCAGTCGCGACGCCAAGCGCTACCGGAAAGATTGAAGCCACTTCATCGCCAGCTGTCCAGCCAGTGCAACCCACAATAAGTACTGTTCCGACACTCTGGCCAACCGAGCCGAAGCCAACCGACAACGCTGTTACGGAATCGACAGCATCGCCTGTCGATTCTGCAAACGGTCTCTCAGATCCCGACCATGCCGCAGATGATCGTGCAGCGGGAATTCTTCACAGTCCGGGAAGAGACAGGAAGAAAAGATGGTTATCGCTAGGTACCAAAAAGGATGATGGCAACGGTGAAGGCTTCCCTCAGCCGAACATAGGACTCTATCAAAATGCAGAGATGAGCACAACCTCTTTCGCCAGCTCAAGCAAAGCGCGCAAGAGTTTTCAGGCGGACGGTTCAGAAGCTGCCTTTGCCGAGTCGTACGACAGCAAAGACGGCGACGCCAAGGGCCCCATCGGCTGGATCAAGAATAAATACCGCGAGGCCAAAGAAAATGCTGATCACAAGCGTAATAAGTCACCTCCGCCGGCAGTGGGTGAGCGTCACGGCATCAGCGCGGCTATCCTAGGTCGTGGGAAGAGCCTTGACATTAAGCGCGACGAATCGGCAGGCGAACCCCCCAAGACGGAGACGCCGCCCAAGAAGGGGGAAGCCCCGGCCGCTGAGCATCCCGCCGCCGCCATGGCCATACCTGTCCCGAACGCAGCCCCCGAGTCCCCCGTCCATATTGCTAATGAGCAAGCTCCTCAAACCGTCGATACTATCAAGGAAGAGCCCGCCGCAGAAGCTGCTGCAGGTGTGAACCTAGCCAAGTCAGCTGAAGTTCCAGCCCCGGCTTTGGCTTTCAAGGAGCCTCGGATGGTTCCGGTCGAGGATCAGCTACCCGTAGCCGAGCCTACTCCCGCTGCGCAGTCAGAACCTCTTGTTGAAACTGAAAGCAAGGCCGCCGAACCCAAGGCCGCTGAGCTCCAGCATCCTCAGTCGCCAGGAGCCGCAATCGAAGATGCGGCTCCTGTTTCCGTCGAAGCAACAACTAAAACAGAATAAATCTTTATGCTTCCGAGTCGAACGGCTACTTGATCAATAGGTGATGATATAACGAACGATTATACCCAGCCAGAGAGATGCCACGGTGTCTGATGCCTCGTGATGCAAGGCACGCCGTCACACCTCCTGGCTAGTTGAATGTATCCTTTTTTGTTTTGTTTTTGCAGATGCTTGTTACCCCTCCAGATGCGAGCCTTTGTCTATTGTCTTGCTTTTGAATCATCACTATTCATTTACTCTTAGCGACTCGATCGATTTGGTTATTCATGATGTTTCGTCTTTCTTCTCGACATTTGCTTGCGCGTAGGCTTCGATGTGGCGAAGCCCAGCGCTCGACTAGATCTAGAGAAAAGAGCCACTGGGAGTTTGGTCTGCGATTGATGAAAGTTTATGCCTGGGGCTGGCGAATGAAAAGGGGTCATCATGATTTCGGTGTTGCTTTTTTGAATTTACTGGGTGGAAAGCTATTAAAAAGAGGCGGGACAGACAGGAGGCTCGACTGTTGCTTCAAGGCTCTTCTTTTTTTATATGGAGGTCTCTGCTGGAAATATATGTCTGATCTTGATGAATCTTGGTTTTCGATGGGTGGTGACCAGATGGGGATAGAAGCCATTGATTGACAGTGAGGATTGGTTCGTTTTCCTTGTCTGAGGCGAGGACGGGAGTACAGGAGACACGAACACCCATTTTTTATCGACTTCTTTTCGATTTCGCATTAAACGTGATTGAGTAATTCTAGTACCCGTCCCTTGCTAGCTAACAAGAGACCGAATTCTACTAGAGAGATCCCTTGCAGGATCGCGGCCACTAGAATATGCCCGGTTTCTCACCGGCTTCTTAGACCGGCTTCTTGAGCGGATCAATACTTTTCCGGCTACTATAGCACCCGAGTACATCCGAATGGCGACTTTCCTCGGTGCACGTGACTGAGATTTGCGGAAGCCCAAATTTACAATAAGCGTCCGTTGATTGGTCAGGGCAGTCAAATAGCACAAGCCTGGGGGCGTAATAGCCGAGGGAAGCCAGCAATCCATCTTCTCACACCTCCCGCCGTCATAGAAGTAACTTTGCCGACGAGACATCATACCCACCGCGCTGAAGGCCAATTCAATCTCTCTGTACATGCTCTACCAACTTGACAGGCCGCAAACATCGTAGCCGATCCCCTCGTGTCTACTTCTTCACTTCTTCCTCTCATCCGCTTAACAAAAAAAATACACACAAGATGGCAGCTCTCCGCCACTCGACGCGAGTCCTCAGCACGGCTAGGACGGCGGCCCTCCGTCCCAGCGTTGCCTTTTCACGCTCCATGGCCTCTGTCAGCGAGGTCGAGGAGCAGAAACCTCGCATGAAGACATTCCAGATCTACCGCTGGAATCCCGACACACCTACCGAGAAGCCGCGTCTACAGAGCTACACTATTGATCTCAACAAGACGGGCCCTATGATGCTCGATGCCATTGTTCGCATTAAGAACGAGCTCGACCCTACCCTGACATTCCGCAGAAGTTGTCGCGAGGGTATCTGCGGCTCCTGCGCCATGAATATCAACGGTCAAAACACCTTGGCCTGCCTGTGTACGAACGCCCATTCCAATACGTGCTGAAACGACGGCTCGAGCAACAAAGGCGATGCTTGAGCCAGTGGATGGCGAATTCGAGAGGAAAGACTTCTAACAATCGATGATAGGCCGAATCCCCGCTGAATCGTCTGCCGACGTCAAAATTTACCCTCTTCCTCACACCTATGTCGTCAAGGACCTTGTTCCTGACCTGACGCATTTCTACAAGCAATACAAGTCGATCAAGCCTTACCTGCAGCGCGACACTCCCGCTCCCGACGTACGTTTTTTATCTTGTCGGCAGCCATCGTTTGGTGGAAATTGAACTTCGTTAACGTGTGATACAGGGCAAGGAGTACCGCCAGAGCAAGGAGGACCGCAAGAAGCTGGACGGATTGTACGAGTGCATTCTCTGCGCCTGCTGCTCGACGTCGTGCCCTTCATACTGGTGGAACTCGGAGGAGTACCTGGGCCCTGCCATTCTTCTCCAGTCGTACCGCTGGCTCGCCGACTCGCGCGACGAGCGCAAAGCCGAGCGCCAGGCCAATCTCGAGAACAACATGAGTCTGTACCGATGCCACACCATTCTCAACTGCACAAAGGCCTGCCCCAAGGGTCTCAACCCGGGCAAGGCAATTGCCGAGATCAAGAAGCAAATGGCTCTCGGCGCGTAATCAAGAGGTACCTTGATCGGCGATGAGAAGGCAAAGGACGACGCTGTGAGGAGGCAATACTGTCATCCCCATAATTGCTATTTCAGAGAGCGAGGGGATTTTTTGTTAAACAATTCTGTACTTTAACGGGAAAATTGGTGGGTGTGGGCACTCGAATAAGGAGTCTCGTCTTGTTTTTCCCTTTGTCATATAAAGAACATGCATTCCGACAAACTTAACCACAATACAAAAAATCACAAAGATGTTATACTTGCAACCCTGGCAGTGGTGAATTAACAATTGAAGTCGCTTCATTTGCTCTGGCGAACTGCGATAGGGGCGCTGGGGTAAGGAAGATCTGGGGCAAGATAACAGCGCGGCCCAAGCACCCTGCGAGATCCACTTGATAATCGAACACGCGTAGGGCCGGATGGCTTATACCAGAGTTTGACATGGCTGATGCCTCTTTTGCGCCTTTTCGCAGCCATGAAATTGGGCCATTAAACTCTGATGATGGCAAAAGTTTATAGAATCAAAAAGAGATGAGTATACAATGATATAATATGAATGTATAATAACAGCCATGTACCTAAACACTCCTCCTGATGAAGTTTTATCGACTGGTTCAAACACAACCACACATTTCATTTTCGTCTTCTTTCTACGTTCATTGTTTTTTAACTTTGTATTGGATTCTTAAATCCAAGACTCTGCAACGAGTTGATATGACCACAATGTCCTTTGAGTGTGTCAAGGAATATACCGGCTGGTCGATCAAGATTGCCTGTACGTCACACAATGCAACCTCTCGTCGACGTGGCAAGATACAGAAAAGCGTCATTTGCTAACGTGAGACTCTTGATGCAGTCCTCTTTATTTGCATCTTTTTCATGGCCATGCTGCCGCACCTCCATCCCGGGAAATTTGCCAGGGAGATTAACGTCACAGAATGTAAGTTCCAACAATCTCCTTCCCAACCCCATTCCTCCACAGCTGGTGAGGAAACGGACTTTTAGCCATCCATATTCTTCGCCTCTTTCTCAGTATACAAAAGACTAACCTGGAAACCTGTTCTTCTTGTGCCGTCTAGTCAAGCTTTGGATCTATTTGCTCGCCCTCATCTGGCTCTATCTTTCCGTATGGGCGATGGCGAGCAGTTTCCTGCAGACGGAGGCGGACGGTTTCCGTTACATGATTGGCGGCGTGGGCGTGGTGATGATTCTGAGCACGGCGTCGTGGGTGGTACTGCACTGAATCGGGCGTTCACAGGGAGATGGCACGCACCGAGACGGGCTGTCGCGCACGTATGGCAAGTAGCACATTATCAACTGCTGTTCAGATTGCATACTAATACATCATGCGCATCAGACCACACTGGGAGCATCGTGAAAAACGCCCGTATCCCAGACCACAATGTTCCCAGCACGACGCCAATCCTCATGAAACAGCCCATTGAAGCCCCTCCATACAGGTCGCAGTCTCAGACCCATTGCCTTGCCTTCCTCTGTCGTAGTAAGGAATTCTTGAAGGGAGTTTTCTACGCCTTCAAATCCGACGATATACCGCGGCGGGTTCAACAGACCCGGTACAGCCTCTGAGCTACGGCCGCCGGCCACAGAGGCTGGCGGCGGCCCGGGTGTGGCCGAAAATAGCTCGCGGCTGAGAAAGCCTACCGGGTCATCATAGAAGCGGTCCGCTTCGTCGCGGTATGTATCCCTCTCGACAGTATTGGGGCTGGTGTGCAGCGGCGGATCACACGTGAGTGCGTACGCGTGCAAGTCTGGGTGCACAAGGTGCGAACGCCATGGTGTGGAATGGCACGGCATCAGAAAGAGGGCAAATAGCTCCTTGTTGTAATTTGGCTGCAACATCTTGGACGAATTGGCGTGAATGCGCTCAAAGTCTCGGCGGAGAAACGTGAGCACCTGAATGGGCGCACCTTGGTGAAAGTAGGAGAGGTAGCCTGACAGCAAGCCATTGAGGGCGAGACCAGCCATGAGATACCCCTTGTGGCGGACCTGGCGCTTAGAGGCTGTCACTTTGCCGGCCGCCTGTTTGGGTGTAGACGTGAAGAATGATGCAACACGAGGAGCCGCCAGGACAGAAAAGATGGAAAGAAGAGGGTAGATGAAGCGCACCTCCTTGTGCGAGATGAGAGACAGCGTCGTGACCATGATCATGACGGCAGCAGACAGAGCGCGTTGCGTGTTTTCGAGCTCGGCGGTGCCGTTAGTCTGCGGTCGAATGAGCGCGGGCAAAACAAAAGGCAATATCGTGGTGCAGAGCAGCGGGATGCCTTGCAGTATATAGTAATGCCAAGGGTTCTGACCATAGAAAACCGCCAGTGACTTGTTAATGTTGAAATTGAGCCAGTTGTGCGCTGGCAAAGTCCAGAAGCCAAAGTAGGCCCGATCGGCGAGCAAAGAGAGACCTAGGACAAAAGAGCCGCATACAGCTGCCTCGCGTACAAGTACCGCAATGGTGGACATGCTCAGGGGCGAAGGCCCGCGCAAGGACAGGCGCGTTACTGTGAGGCCGGCAATTGTGATCCATATCAGCACATTGGTCGGTCGTAGCACAATGGCCAACGCGGCCAGACATAGACAGACGCGGAGACGGCCGACGGCACCACTCTTATTGAGAGGACCTGCAGGCTTTGGGTTCTCTTTCGTCAATGTAGCAGCGCCAAGAAGTGGCCAGGGCCAGTAGCTGAGCGCTATGGTGGTGAGGGTAGCTTCGAGTGAATTTGAGAAAGTACGCGATGCGCAGTACCATTGCCATGGACTGACGAGCTGCAGCATGAGCTAAGAAACGTGAGCTTCTAGTCTTTGTTGTCATCATTGCTATCGACTTACTGCTACCTTGGCATCGAGAGTGTCTTGGCCATAGATGTTGCAAGCGAGCTTGAAGGTATACCAGTCGCCTAGTGCAGCGATCAAGCCCTGCAAAACCGCCGGCGCTGCAATGAGCATGCCAGAGCGCAAGGCGATGGGAAAGCCGAGTGGTTCAAGAAGACGCGCTGCATGGTCAACGAGAAAATAGGGAATGGCAAAGAGTATGGGATGCAGCGAGGAACGCAGTTGATAGTGCCATTCCTGGATAACGGTCAGTCTAGGAACTGGAGCTTGTCGAAGGACACTCGCATACCCAAGTGAG
The DNA here is from genome assembly GCA_030780425.1 of Beauveria varroae. Taxonomy (NCBI): domain Eukaryota; kingdom Fungi; phylum Ascomycota; class Sordariomycetes; order Hypocreales; family Cordycipitaceae; genus Beauveria; species Beauveria varroae. Next base: position 49,768 of record JAPFUP010000243.1, on the reverse strand, counting down.
CCACGAACCGCTTGAAGAGCCAAAAGCGAGGTTCCATGCCGGCTCTAGCGATTGAAAATACTCGTCCGGTTGGAAGAAGGTGGCGATGCTGAGCGCATTGACGAGGCGGACGAGGAGGACATCGGTAAAGGAGATGCGAGATTTTCGCACAGAACGTGCGGGAGCCATGGTGTGTGGTGCTTAGTGCAGTCGATCTTAGGAGCTAAACAATTGGAATCGCCATGTAATGCAAGCAATGCATGCATAGAAAGGCGCGTGCTGTCTAAGTGACTGGCCAAGGCGAAAGTGCTGCCCCGTCAATCACGGAGCATCGGCTCCTTGGCGGGTGACTTGCAACTTGAATCCAAAACCGAAGCCTTTGATCAGGCAACCACGAGAAAATATACCATATGCGTGGTCGTCTCACATGCGGGGGTTCCCGATGCAATGTCGGTGGATGAATAGTGTTTGAAGCATCTTGTCAAGGTTACTTTGCATCGACGGGAAAGGGGCGCGCGTGGTGGGGCGCAGTTTCATCCAAGAGAGGCTAGAGGCGAGCTTTGCAGATGCGAATTGAAGCATGACGCGATCAACGCGATGATCGATATCGTAGTTATAGAGTATCAATGCCCTCAATCATTGAGTGTTAAATGGCGAGGATCGTGTAGACGGGCTGCCTTGCATCTGGTGCCGCGGCATGGGGGCGAGGAGGCAACACTGATGACAGCTGGCAGCAAACGCAACTCTGAAGTTTATCGGCAACATGGTTCCTTGGCAAAATCTGATCTCTATAACTTGAGATTGTGTGCGAAATGTTTTCCACCGTCGCTTTCCGTGCGACTTGGATTTGTGCGGCTAATTGCGGCGATGAGGAGTTGCGAAGCAGTTTTGAGACGATCTTTAATAACCTGCAGCAGAGTCGGGTGTCCTCGTTGCGCACTCACTGCATCCTTTGCACGACAGAGGCAAGACAAAGAAGAACGCAGGCATCGACATCACCGCCCACGCCAAATTATGCAGGCGTAAGCCGTCTGTCATTACCTCGTTGGCAATTGGCTCTGGGCTGGTCTCGTGAGGGGCGCCTGACCGTCCGCCCCGGTCACCCCGGCCCCGGCCACCGGTTCGATACGTCGGCGGCGGGCGGCAAGCTGCAAAGGTGGATCAGAACAAGGCTCGCGGACCCGTCGTGGACATGATCATGTCGAGAATCCACGCCCTACTGCGCCGGTTGGCTTCGGCCTGTTGCTATTGGGTGGCTTGACGCTTGGTCAGGCCACCCGATGAGAGCTGCCAAGTGCCCGGGGGCGAAAAAAGAGGCACACTCGTCAAAAACTTCAGCAGCACTCGCTCTGTGTGTGTGGAGCAACATGTCCGACTAGCTACCTAGTGGTGAAGGAGGATGGTCGGTTAGAACCAAACGCAGGGGACGAGGCCAGAGAAAATTGCCAAACAAGGGAACTCGCTGACGATGCGAGACCATGCCTATGAGATTCAACGGCTTCGACATGGGATGTAGAGACCGAACAACGTGGCCGTCAGATCTCAAGAGCCCATGGAAGCCAGATCCATGCAGCCCAGGAAACAAGGTTGTCTGGGTCCCGGCCTCGGCTTCCTGTTGGAACACAAAAAAACCAATGGAATCCACATCACGGCGCTCACACTTGCACTTAGGGGCATAGCGGCGGGCACAAAGCTCGTACGCAGCCCACGAGGGCGAAACATGCGACAAGTGGTCCAGCAAATCGATGGGTACAGACGGGTATAACTACTGCCTGGCTTGCCGCCCACTCCGTGCCCTCGGGCTTTCTACATACAAACTTCTTCTGCTTGCGCACGTCTGAATCTCTTCGACAGCCTCAACTTCGATCAGATCAATACAAACAGTCACAGGTACGTTTGCTGCCCGTCGACGTCATTTCGGCCTCGCTTTTGTGCTGAGTGCCACCACAACCAGTGCCCCTCCCCCACCATGACGGTCGCTGGCTGCTGGTCTGGCTAAAATGTGACCAGCGTGACAGGCAATTTTTAAGGTTGTCTTTGGCACTGCTGGTGCTTGCTTGATTTGTGACCGGCGTGGCTAATAATTGACACATTTTGTACAAAGACCAATCTTTTTCCTCCTGGATACAAAAACGCAAATTTGTTGTCTGCTTATACTAACACGTATATTGTTACATCATAGGCTCATCAATCGCACATTTTACACCTTCAAGATGGCTGACTCTCGCTTCCACGCCTCCTCCACTAAGGCTGCCATTGGTGCCGAGAACGAGTTCGCCGCCCACAACTACCACCCCCTCCCTGTCGTCTTTGCCAAGGCTCAGGGTATCAATGTTTGGGATCCCGAGGGCCGCGAGTACATGGATTTCCTATCCGCGTACAGCGCCGTCAACCAAGGCCACTGTCACCCTGAGCTTGTCAAGGCTCTCACCGAGCAGGCTTCGCGCCTGACATTGAGTTCGCGCGCTTTCCACAACGACGTCTTCCCCAAGTGGGCCGAAAAGGTCCGCAAAGTCTTTGGCTACGACATGGTGCTGCCCATGAACACTGGCGCCGAAGCCACCGAAACGGCCGTCAAGATTGCCCGCAAGTGGGCATACAAGGTCAAGGGCGTCGACAAGGGCAAGGCTCTCGTCTTTGCCGTTGCCGAAAATTTCCATGGACGCACCGTAAGTTCTGCTCGACCTTGACACGAAACAGGCTCCGAGTTCGCGCTGACGTATATAGATGGCTGCCGTTACTTTGTCAACCGACCCCGAATCCAAGGACAACTATGGCCCTTACATTCCCAACATTGGTGCCACATCTCCCTCCACCGGCAAGGCCATCCGATACAACAATGTTGCCGACATTGAAGAGGTCCTCAACGACCACGGCAAAGACACTGCTGCCTTTATCATTGAGCCCATTCAAGGGGAAGCGGGTGTCATGGTTCCCGATGAGGACTACCTGGCCAAGGTGCAGGCGCTCTGCACCAAGCACAATGTGCTTCTCATTGCCGACGAAATTCAGACTGGTATCGGTCGCACCGGTAAGATGCTTTGCTCCGAGTGGGCTGGCGTCAAGCCCGACATGGTCACCCTCGGCAAGGCCATCTCAGGTGGCATGTATCCCGTCAGTGCCGTTCTCGCCAGCAAGGAGGTCATGATGGTCGTCGAGCCCGGCACTCACGGCTCCACCTACGGTGGCAACCCTCTTGGCTGCGCCGTGTCGATTCGCGCCCTGGAGTTGATTGAAGAGGAGAACATGATTGAGAATGCTCAGCGCCTGGGTGAGATCTTCCGCCAGGGTCTCATTGACCTCAAGTCACCCATTCTCAAGACGGTCCGCGGCAAGGGTCTTCTCAATGCTTGTGTGATTGACGAGTCTGCCACCAACGGCCGCTCTGCCTGGGACCTGTGCATGTTGCTCAAGGAAAAAGGCCTGCTGGTACGTTGTACTTGTTCGGTTACGATTATGACGAGGTACTAACACACGCACAGGCCAAGCCCACACACGGCGACATCATTCGCTTTGCTCCCCCGATGGTCATCACGGAGGAAGAGCTACGCAAGGGCGTCTGCATCATTGCTGAGGCTCTCGAGGAGCTTCCGAATGCTCCGAAGGCTGATCACTAAACGACTACTACGCGACCTATAGAATGAACGACGATGCACGAGACGAATTCTGAATAACCGAAGAGGAGAGAAAATCAAGGCGGGCAATACCGTCGGTGGATTGGGCTGCATAATGAGCGCGAGGTCCCGGGAATTGAAACGGCAGAGCGACGTTTTTATGTGATTTGAGTCTTACCACAAGATACCCCAAGGATTGCCATGACCGTCATGAGGCAGCATAGGAACATGGGAATTGAGTTAGGCGAATTGATTTATTGACATTCTTAGTATCGGGCAAGTGCATGTTTGCAAGTTATCATGGGATGGTTGAGGTAGTCAGCAAAGCATCTAGATTGGGCGCATGCCAATGTCTGAGATTGCGTTGCATTGGTGCAGGTGGAGGGTGTCCGACTTCGGCAGCTTAGAATAGCAGCGCTCAGATGTAGTTGCTGCAAGGACATGACTAGCAGGCAGATGGCCAGGATGATGGAAGCAGGGCGTTTAGACTATTATTTGAGTAATAAGGCGTTTGATAAACAAAGTAAAATAAGAAGTGGTCGCCGATGGCGCGTGGTGTACAACCCGATAAGCATGACGGCAATGCAGACAGCAAGAATGCAGACAGCTAGCGGCCGAGCGGTCCCGAATGTGCCCAATGCTCTTTCAAAGTATGAAACAGTCGACCAGCTGGTGCTTGCAGCTAGGTGCTTGCAGCTTCCCAGCACCGTGTCTTAATAAAGTACGAATAAAGTACGGCCGATGCAGCGCCCAGCTGCGTGGGGTGGCACATTGTTCTATCAGATGTGAGAGATGGCAGGGGTGTGTGTGGTCATACGGCACCGAGGCGCAACCGACGAGCCTGTCGGGACGGCGAGCGGGCAGCAAGTGGCTGCAGAAGGGACACACATGCACACACCAAAGGTGAAAAAGAAAGAAAAGGACAACAGTGACACGACTGCGTCGAGGATATGCTGGCGAGAATGGTTGAATGGATCTTTGTTGTAAAATACGGGGAAAGGGAAAGGGCAGCGCCACGAGGACCCCTTGGCTTGCATCCTGCATGCACTCGGTACGGGGGGCTGCCTTACCAAACCACCGTTTGGAGAAGAGGAGGACAGAGAGTCGGGGGTCGTCGTTGGACAAACGGACTGCATCTGGGGAAATGAGACCTTGTCTTTATTTTGAATGCAATACTCTTCTGTTTTTCTGATGTGGCAGCGGCTTGCAGGAGACGCAGTGAAAATGTACTCTAGTGTAAGACAAGGGCAGAAGTTGGCACGGCGCACAGCAGAAAGTGACGTTGACCGGGAGAAGAAGGATGCTGCACATGCTGAGTACTGCAGAAAAGTTTATACATTTTGTTTGATCTACGGAGTACTTTTTTTTTTTTTTCTTCTCCAATTTTGCATCTGCGAGGCGAAGCAGCATACATAGCCTGGGGTTCGTTGTGTGTGACAAGATTCGCGGGGAAGGCTTCCGGTAGAAGAGGAAACTAGGTAGTTATCAGGCACATTACATTGTTCATATAGCCAGCCAAGTATCTCTGCACGTATGCGGTGCTGTAATTCAATAGTCAAAACGTGACGGGCGCTTGGATATATGGCTGTCTGCGGAGTCATGATACAACCTGCGTCATCTTAGGGGTTTATGTGGACTTGAGAGGTGTGAACGTCGGGGTGGAGAGTGGTGGCTTGCACCAGGACAGACAGTCAGTGTACAGACGATGGAGAGTGATGCCGGTTCCCGGAGTTGCCTAGCCATGCTGGCGGCGCAGTAGGACCAAACGTGGCGACGTGTTTGCCAGTACCTAATTCGCAAGCTCGGTACCTAGGGGGATGTCATGAGCCAAGCCCCCATCCATGGTGGATGAACCGGCGACTTGGTTGGCTGAAGGGCGGATGGGCGCTATGCACTGCGGTGGGTGGCGCGGAACGGCATCGTGGGCTTCGTTGAGAGAGAGACTAAGAGAGAAGACGAGAGCCAAAAGCCACTGCTCACATTGACTGCATGTACAGCGCTACCAGTACGCCTCGTAACACAAGATTCATGGGAGTGAGGGGGGAGGGAGACCCCTGCTTCTCATTCTGTTGTGCTGGCTTGGGGAAATCAGACAGGATAAGAATAGACTACGCCCATCTTGATAAAGTCCCATCTTGCGAGGCAAAAAGGAATGTATGCTGATGATGAGGCGATAACGGAGCGGGCTAGGTTCTGATAGATTAGGGGTTCGTGCCATTGTCGATGGATAACAAGAGATGAGATAGCAGTGCGCCATCGGACTGATGCGCTTGGCTTATCGCTTCTTTGAGTCTTGATGCTATTTATTATTATTAGGCCAAAGCTTTTAGCAGCCTTGCAGTGCCACGACTGCCGAAATTCTTTATGATGAGGTGCCGAAATTACCTATTGAAAGCGCAGTGATGAATAACTAAACGCAGTGTACGGATTATTGTTTTCAGTGCCGCCACCAGTCATCTTCTCAAAGAATACAGACGGTGGCGGCCGGGCGTTTTGGTCCTTGCAGCTACGGCATGTAACGGCCAGGTATCTTTTCAAGGGTTCGCCATTACCATACGCGGGGCGACGTGATGCCTCCGTGCCTCCCCAGTGCTCTCACGTGTTGCTCAGAGCACCAAAAAGGACCCAGGTATCCACATTGCGTGCTGCGTGGTCCAATAGCCAGATACATGCAAGCTACTTGCCCGGTTGCAGTTGGAGAAGCATGGCCAGCCCCCCCCCTTCTCTCCACAGCTACTGTACTTTGTTGGAGCGGGAACAAGTATAGAGAAATGGCGCCAACAACAGTCACCCCCCCCCCCCCCCCGACCCCCAAAACGACGGCATCACGAGCTCGTTACAAATGTGTCGTGACGGACCCAGCGCCCGCCCGCTCGTGTCAGGAAAGCAATGCACTAGAGAAAATCGACGGTATTACTAGCACCATGTGTACCCATCAGGTTGGCTTGTTTTGGTGCCATGGGTTCGCCTGTTTTGTACTATCGTCTGCTGTGCTTGCTGGCTGACATGTATCCCATCTGCCATACCAGTATAGCCACTGTAATAGGTAGGTAAACTGGCAGCTGTTTGTCATCCTCTTCCACCTTGTCCATCTTCCCTTTTCCACAACCAACATTCGCCTCTTTCTCGTCACTTCATTTCTATTCCACCAATCTCAGCCTCGTCCCCCCTCGCACCTTTTCTCGACTTGCATCTACTTCTTCCGCAAACAAAACTACACGTACATCTACCACACGCGCAATTGTCTAGCTACCCACTCGACCACCTTACCTGGCACACTCAACATAACTATCCATACATGGTCCTCGTCACCCACACCACCATCAACACCACCACTCGCTCCCCTCACTACTTTAGCGCCGCGTCTCGATTCGGCAACTTGCCTTGTCGGTGACGCCTTGCCGTCAGTCGTTTTGGCCCTGCGTCGCCTCCTCCTGCTCCGCCATCGCCCGCCTGTCTTCCCTCTTGTTTGCGCTGTCGGCACAGTCACACCCTGTCAGCCAGCCGTAGCCCGTACAACGAACGCCGCCCATCGTCTCTCTTCCCGGGGCAACTTCATTTCTTGACGATTGTAATCTTTCTTCCTCTCGACAGCTTCCTTCCGCCCTAGTTCACCATTCCTTTCACCAACCCCCGTCCTAGCTACAAACCATCAGGGTAAGTCTTCCACACTGACGGTGGCGCCCTATGCTGCGCACCACGCGCCTCTCTCCCATTTCGCGCCGACTATAGGTAGTCGGTCCCTTAGTTGCCTTTGCTTCCTATTCCCGACCCTCGCGCGCCACTCGCCTCCATTCTTCTTCGAGGCTCGCCCGCCGCGTTGTGTCATCTGCCTAGTCTTGTTTATGTTTATTCCCTTGCGCTGAACAGCGCTGCCTCTTCTCACCTTTTCATCAACACCCCAGCCCGCTTTCCGACGAGCCTCCGAGTCCTTGCGCGCCGTGTCAGTACTTACCGCCCAAGCTGCGCATCGCCGCTAGCTCGCCGGCACTTGTCACCTCCCCAGGCATCCTTGCATCTCAACATTGCGCGCCTCGACTCTGCGTCTCTGCAGTCGGGCGTGGCTTTCCTCCTGTCGCTGCCTTGCGCATCTCGGTCGCCTCGCATCCCTCGCCCCAGGTTTCTGCCTTCACGCCCGTTCCCGTTTCCTGGTCCGTAGCTGCGGCTTCCCTGTCCCGTCACACCCTCCAGCATGCATGCATACCTCAGTGCCTCTTCCATCGCACCTTTTTGACTGGCTACTTGCCTTGGACCCTGCACTTCAGCTAACTCGATCAAACACGCACAGTACAGCAGCCAGCCCAACTTATCCGACCCAACATACTCCCGCCGATGAACTCCCCTCTGGCTACCCACAACTTTCGATCCATCTAGACCCTCCGCACACTGCTCGACCTTGTTGCCTGGCCTCGACTCCGCTCCCGTCCCGTCTATCTGACCTCGACACCCATCTTCTTGTTACACGACGGCTTTTTGCAGAGCTTACATGACTATCTTGACCGCCGTCGACGTCTTTCGAATAGTATAGGCCCTCTAGCGGCTATCCTCGAGGCATTCCTTTCTTCCTGTCTCGATAAGCTTCACAGGACGTCATGACTAGCCGACAGGAAGGGGCCTCGTCCCACGGCTCTCGGAGGAGCAGCCGCCATGTTGGCAGCTTCATCATCGATAGGGAAATCGGTAAAGGCAGTTTTGCTCAGGTCTACATGGGGTGGCACAGGGTAAGCATCCCGCCGTTGCGCCTGGTAGCTGAAACTGTCCACTGACAATCTCTAGGAGTCCAAAGCCGCTGTCGCCATCAAATCCGTCGAGCTGGAGCGTCTCAACAAGAAGCTCAAGGAGAATCTTTACGGAGAGATCCAGATTCTCAAGACTCTCCGACACCCACACATCGTCGCCCTCCACGACTGCGTCGAATCTTCTACACATATCAACCTCATCATGGAATATTGCGAACTTGGTGACTTGTCCCTTTTTATCAAGAAGAGAGACAAGCTCATTACGCACCCTGCTACCCACGACATGGCCCGCAAGTACCCTTCCGCCCCAAATTCCGGCTTGCACGAAGTCGTCATCCGCCACTTCCTCAAGCAGCTTTCCAGTGCACTCGAGTTCCTTCGCGCCAAGAATTACGTTCATCGAGATGTCAAACCCCAGAATCTCCTCTTGTTGCCGTCTCAAGCATTCAGAGAGGAACGGGCGTTGCCCATCATGGAGGCCAGCCAGGATTCTCTCATTCCCATATCAGGTCTCGCCTCTCTACCCATGCTCAAGCTTGCCGATTTTGGCTTTGCGCGAGTTTTGCCATCAACATCTCTCGCCGATACCCTCTGTGGCTCGCCGCTATACATGGCCCCAGAAATCCTTCGCTACGAACGCTACGACGCCAAGGCCGACTTATGGTCGGTTGGCACTGTGCTGTATGAGATGATTACCGGACGCCCGCCCTTCCGAGCTAGGAATCATGTTGAACTTCTCCGCAAGATAGAAGCTGCAGAGGATGTCATCAAATTTCCTAGAGAAGTCAGCGTCACCCCCGATCTTAAGGCTCTTGTTCGCTCTTTGCTGAAGCGAAGCCCCGTCGAGCGCTTGAGTTTCGAAAATTTCTTCGCCCACCATGTGGTTACTGGCGATATTCTAGGATTAGTCGAGGATGACATTCCAAAACCACCCAAGCGGGAGCTAGAGACTATCCGCCAAGGAGAGGCTATGCCTCCATCGCCCCGCGCACATATGGCTAGGCAGCTGAGCAGCGATCCTAGGGGCACACGCTCATCACCAAAGTCTCCCCACAGCTCGCCGCGTGCATCTACTGTAGACAGCCCCGCTGATGCAGGCCCAAGACGCCAAAGCCAGAATGCAGAGCGGCGTCTAAGCATCTCACCTCACAATAGCGGGCAGGGTCTTGGCATTCAAAGGCCTGCACCGCCGGTTCAGTCACATACCGCGCCTAATCATCCCAGAGCAGCCGATCGGACTGGACGCGAGCCGCAGCCTTCGTCCCTGCGTGTAGCGCGACAGCAATCGGATGTGTCCCTCACAGAGGAGGAAAAGGCCGCCCAAGACGTCATGTTTGAAAGAGATTACGTCGTCGTTGAACGTCGACACGTCGAGGTTAACGCTCTGGCCGATGAATTGGCTGCGAATGAGAAGCTGGGCCAAAATTTTCCTTCGGCAAAGTCCAGTCCACTGCAGAGGAGGTACACTCAACAAGGCTCAGCTACATCCATCACGGGCGCCATTCCAACACCGGCCTCACGAACAGCCCTTGTGGCACAAGGACGCGCAGGCCAAGATCGCCGTTCGTCGTACGAAAAGGCGCTTTCTGCTAGTCCCGGATCTGCCTCGAGCGCCATTTCCAAGGCTATTCAAGACGCCAGCCTCCGTCTATTCGGATACAAAGTGAACACAATGCGTCAAAAGGGCCCGTCGCCGCCTCTTTACCAGCCTTTTCCTGCATACCCCACTCCGACATCAGCCGGGCTTCTAGGTGACGGCAAGGGCTCTCAGGTGTCTGATGAGGACGCCAAGGCCGCGCAGGCTATCGAAGAATTTGCGACCAGGAGCGACTGTGTGTACGGGTTTGCTGAGGTCAAGTACAAACAACTACTACCAATGGCTCCATCTATGGACTATGGTCTTGGCGGCGTCAGCCCTGATAAGGGCACCAGTGAAGAGGATGGTCTCACAGTTGATGCCACCGTGGCTCTCTCTGAGGAAGCCCTCGTTCTCTATGTCAAGTCTTTGACACTTCTTGCACGTGCTATGGATATTGCCAGTCTGTGGTGGTCTAAGAAAACCCGCGCTGAATCATCCGTTGTCTCTCAGACCCTTGTGCAACGTATCAATGCCGTCGTTCAGTGGGTCCGTCAACGATTCAACGAAGTCTTGGAAAAGTCCGAGATTGTACGCCTGAAGCTCACCGAAGCACAAAAGCTGCTTCCTGAGGACCATCCCAGCAATCCTGCCCACCAAGGCGAGGACTCGATTGCATCATCTGCCGTCGGAGCAAAGCAGGTATACCTTACCCCAGGTATCAGCGCTGAAAAGCTTATGTACGACCGAGCTCTCGAAATGAGCCGCGCCGCTGCCATTGACGAAGTGACAAACGAAAACTTGCCCGGTTGCGAGATCTCCTACCTCACTGCTATTCGCATGTTGGAAGCAGTCTTGGACAGTGACGATGAAGCTGCGGCTCGCAAGGTATCCTCTGGCAAGGAGATAGCCAAAGACGCTACCCAAGAAGGCAGTGACTTGGACACTGAGGAAGCGGCCCATGTACGAAAAATGATTACAATGATTACAGGACGACTCAACATGGTGCGCAAGAAGCAGCAGATGATTGCCGAAGCAAATAATCAGGCGAAGCACGTCTCTACCATGCGACGACTTAGCGGGGACGTGACTCCCCGGAGTGTGCCGTCATATGGCTCAACATGAATGCGGATGCTTCACGAAAAAAAAAAAGATTTACAGAAGGCCAATCGAAAATGTTGGCGTTCCAATTGCATATACACGCGCAGCCGAGCTTCGCAGCTTGGTTGCCAATCTTGAGTACTTTCTTGCCGACAAGGGTATAATACTATATGGCGTTTTTATATGAAGTTTGATATCGCGGCTGGGGATTTGCTCGTTAGTCCGGAAACGGACGATTACCCTTTTTACTTTTTTTGCTGTTCTCGCGAGTCGAGATTCACTCACTAGTCTGGCGTTTGGGAACTTGAAGCTGTTGTTTTTGTTTGTCTCTTTGATTCATTCTCCTGAAAGAAATCTGGCAAAGCATTGTTCTTGCGGTGGGGCGTTCAACTTCTTCATCTTGTCGTTTTCTTTGACATTCTTTCTACCCAGATTGTGTTTTTATAAATTAGCTACATTGTCGGATGAGAGAAACTTGTTACCCGAGTCTCTTTCTTTGGAGAGTATGAATACACATATGAATGAAATACACTAGTTAGTCTTGTCAGTGCCCAATCATTGTGAAAACTTGTCTTAGCAGAGACTAGGCCTATTGGCAACGATGGAAAAGAATCTGTTTTGAGAAAATCCGCAGCACTTTGGCTTCCACTCCGGCACGCAACCTCCAACCACTATGGACATGGACCTGCTCTTCACCGTGCAGCGGCTCGCCGAGATGCGCGCCGCCACCAAACCCCCGACGCCCTTTCCTCACCCCCCCCCCCCCCCCCGGGCATCTCCCTCCGTCAACGCACCGCCGAGCGCATCGCCGCCGACAAGGCCCGCATCCAGCGCGAAGCTGCCCCCAACGCGCTCTACCCCGTGGGCCCGCTCAACGCGCGCATTCGCAAAGGAAAACGCATGCGGCGCGACCTGGGCCGTCTCCACAACACGGCAGCAAAGCCGAGGACGCGTGCTGGGCGCTGCTCGACGCAGGCTGGGACCCCTCTGCGGACGTGAAGGAGGGGAGAGGGAGGGGAAGAAGAAGGTGATGGAGGTGGTTGGGTCAATGGTGAGAGAGGTGGAGGTGTGGAGGTTTGCGTTTGCTGATGAAGGGAAATGAGAAGTAGGAGGGCTGGGAGTGATGGAAGTGATTGGGAGTGCAAGAGATGTTGAAAGCGATGGGTAGCTTGGATCTCGAGGGCAGCATGACAGGCTTCGATATCAGTCGCCGGCCCTCGGTAAGTGAGCGTTGGTGCTGCGCAGTGCAAGTTGCGTCCCACCGTTTGAGTTAAGCCAGGACATGTATATACTTGGCAGATTGAACTTGAATCACAGAAGAGCAAGGCTGTGGATTTTCTTGTCACAACATGTTGCACGTTTTTCTGGGGCTTGTCCAGATTATTCTTTGAAGAAAAAAACATTGAATTTACGAAAGGGTCCTAATTCAATAATACGGCTCATCGCACCATCTGAGCCTGGGACGTTGGTTGAAGCTGTTTACATTAGCTTTTGACCTGAACTCGACGAGCTGTCCGAATGTGGCAATTCGCCAAGCTAAATGTGCAACGAAAAGGAACTTTTGCATGATACCAAAGCGAAAGTCTTATTTCTTTCCATTTCTATGATTCGATCAGTACATGTGCACTACCTTTCGAGTCTAAAGTACCCTCTCGATCCGGCGTCCTCGTACTAACACCCCTTCCCCCCCCCCACACACACATACATCGCCATTACTTGCACGCCGCATTCACCATCACCCATCATCTCCATCACACAGGCCCACCCCCAAAACATAATCAGCATGCCTCCGCCTCCAGATCTATCCTTGTATCGCCTCAGCGACGCCGAGTCCCAGCGCATCTTCCAAGAGCAGATCTTCCCCGCCGAGTTCCCCGCCTCCCTCTCCCCCTCACCCTCCTCCACCCGCCAGCAGCCGCTCGCCGTCCTCGCCGTCGGCCAGACCGGCGCCGGCAAGACGCTCCTCGCGCCTGCCATTCTGCACGCCCTCTCTCCAAGCAAGCCGGTACATCTCATTGCGGACACGTACAAGACGTACCACCCGCAGTACGCGTCGCTGATGCAGTCGTCCGCGCCGCAGCACGCCTCCCCCGCGACAGGCCCGGACGCGCGCCGCTGGCTAGCGCTCGCGGCGGGCGAGGCCGCGCGGCGCGGTGTTGATGTCGTGCTCGAGAGCGCCTGTCGCCACCCGGATGATTTTTGCGCGCTCGCGGCGCTGTTCCGCGCAGCGCGGTACCGCGTCGAGGTTGTGGTGCTGGCCGTTCCCGCGGCGCTGTCGCGTCTCGGCATCCTGGCGCGCTTCTACGAGAAAAAGCCCGAGGCGCGTTCGCGCGGCCTACCCGTGCGGCTGACGCCTGTCAAGGTCCACGACGACTCGTACGCGGGCCTGCTGCATGCGGCGCGGTACCTGGAGAGTTCGGGCGCGGCGGACCAGGTCGTTGTGGTGCGCAGGGGCAATCTCGTTGCCTACGGGTGGGAGAGGGCTGGGGGTGAGGCGCCAAAGATTGCAGAGGCCGTCGAGAGGGAGCGGGATCGGCGCTTGACAGAGGCGGAACGTAAGACGACGCTGGAGGACGTGCAGCGACTCGAACTGCACGAGGGCGCAAAGGAGCAGCTGGAGCAGGTCAGGGAGCTTCTAAAGCCGCTCATCAGTGATGCTGCGCACGACGCGACGCATCCAACGTTGGTCCCGATAGAGTTTGCGCGGAAGGAAGGAGATGAGCGAGCGAGCAACGTGCTGAGATTGGGGCACGCATAAATCAATTACAGCTACTCAAAGCGTGACTTAAATAAAGCTACGACCGGGAGGTTGGCGGGTTTTGTTGCGATGATTTGGCTTCGGTCCATGCTGTTGCGGATTAGTCCTTCAAAAATCTTGTATTCGTACTCTTCAGCTTTTCCAGGATTTCGACACGGCCATCATGTACGCGGCCTTTGGGAGGCTTGTTGGCGTGATTCGAGGATTGTTGAGCTTGACGCCGAACCTTGACTATTCGCTGCCTGTTACTGTTGTGCATGACCGACGAGTCCTGCGCGACCTTGGCCCTACCCGTCTGCACGTACTGCGCAATTGCCAGCTGCTGAAAGTCGACAGTGTCGGAGAGGCGGCGCGGCTGGCTCTGCTCCAGAACATCCGGCAGCTGCGTGGGCAGCGGCCGCTCGCCCTCGTCCTACAGGGCGGCCATTCTGGCATCGAGCTGCTGGAAGAACTCTAGGTGCTTCGTTGGCGTGTGGAACCAGTCGTGGCAGTCAGCGCCCACAGAGGTGATTCTATGGCTCGCCTTGGTCTTCATGCAACTCAGTACAAAGCTCTTTGCGTTGACGGACGCTTTTGGGCAGTGGCTAAGCAGATCGTGTAGAATTATCCGAAGAGCGCTCTGATCCAGCCGTGCTAAACCATCGATCCCATCGAGTCGGCAGCCGGAAACTAGCAGTAAGGAGATTATGCCAAGCGACCACACGTCAGCAGCGGTGGTCTGCTTCTCGCCTTTGATGACCTCGCTGGGTGCTCAAGGGTCAGTGCGGGATGAGAATGGCGTAGTGCTGGCTTACGGTGCTTGAAAGTTTTGCGTTCCCACGTTGGTTCTTAGTTTATTACTGAGAGCTAGTGCGCAGGAACCAAAATCAGATAGCATGACCCGTTGGTAGGCAATCTTAGGTGAGCATGCGAAAAGTACGTTCTCTGGCTTTAGATCTCTGTGAAGAATGTTGCGTTGGTGCAGCCAATGGAGGGCTCGAGTTATCTGTCTCACGATAATGCGCGTGTCAAACTCTGGAATCGAGTCATGCTGATTGATGTACGACAGTAAATCACCCCCAGAGGCCAATTCCGTAAAAAGATACCTGCAATGTCAATACATCGTCGTCAACACATGTTGTTGGTTCTTACAGGGTATGAGGCGACCACACGGCGTCGACGTAAGTGAGGATGTTGGGCTTTCTCCAAGTTAGCGGTGACAAAGAGAGAGAATGTTGGTCACCTACGTGTTTCAGTTGTCGGAGTATTTCAGACTCTTGTAATAGTTTTTGAGGTGACAGCTGTTGCCCACGGATACCTGCTTGCTTCAAGTGTACGATCTTGCACACGAGCTGCGTCTTGGAAGCCGTATTGACGGCAAGGTGGACCGAACCTTGGCTCCCGGCGCCTAGCACACGAGGTTTAATTGTGTACTTGTCTTTGAAAAGCTTGAAAGATCAGTGCAAGCCAAATTTGAGGCCGTAATTAGCTGTGCGCACCTGTGACTCCTGCATTTGTAGCTTGTTGAGGGATTCTTCCGGCGCAAGAGTCTCCTGCTTGAACAGAAACTGCCAGTAAGGTCGAATCTCAATTATATCGCCGTCGGTCAACAAGTAACCTGGTGACATTCGATGCGAGTCTCCGATGCACAGGCCGTTTACGAAGGTCCCGTTGCAAGATTTGCGATCTCGAACGTAGACATGACTTATACCGAGTTCGTAGAGGACGACGTAGACTTCGCAGTGCTTCCTCGATACATAGTTTTCCTCATCTTGACCAATCAAAAACGAACTGCAATAGATCAGCCTCTAGATTCCAGCTCCGTCTAGTCGAGGCTCACTTTGCAAGTTGGTCTCGCCCGATTTTCAGTATAACTCTGTCGCTCAACGCAATTTCTTCTGTGCCCCAGTAAGCGAGAGGTCCACACAGGCTGAGCCCTCTGGCGTTTGCAGAATGTGCATCGGAGGCGACTGACTACTCATGTGAGGCTCATTTCGAGAGTCCGTGTGGTAGAGTCGTCCTGCTATTTGAGTGGAATGCTCCGTCGCGGAGAGAGCGTTGCCTCGATCTACAAGCTGCATCTCAAGAGCTCATGCAAGTCAATTAGCGTGTAAGTCGGTGCAGTAGCACAGTCACTGGTCTTCGATTGGCATGACGTAGAAGAAATCTTGCATTGCAGCAAGGACATTTGCGAAATAAGCTCGACGGCAAATTTTTATTACATCTCAACCAAACAACACTAGCAAACGGAATCAACTTTTGCCAGCTGGCAGCGGACCGTCACCAGCAGCCGACAGCTGACACACAGCTCCATCGCAGTTCAGCATAGCAAGTTGGCAAGCAAGAGCCGCCCACACAGTAATCCGATAGCCTTTGTGTGAGTGGAGTCCGCACTGCATCATGACAGCACTACCCGCCAATGAGCGCCGGGCGAAGTAACCCAAAACAGGCGAGCACCCACACGTGACGCTTGGGGGTTACGTGCCCTACTGGGAGTAGCTTAATCGCCGGAATTCCGCACCCCTCCTTCTGAGTTGTTCCTTATCCAACAACGATTCTCATCCAGGACAAGTAAGTGCTACCATTCAAGCTGGTGGCAGGGAGGAAGCTTGCACTGGACAGCCAATTGATAGTGGCTGTCTTTGCAATGCGGCCTTCTGCTGCGGCCAAGCATCGCATCACGAGTCGAGACTAACATTCTCCAGATTCGTCGTTCAAGATGAGAGCCAAATGGAGAAAGAAGCGCGTCAGGCGCCTCAAGCGCAAGAGAAGAAAGATGAGGGCTAGATCGTAAGTATCCAAAACCATCATCGACGACTTGGAGCTGCGTGCTAACTCTTTCAAAGGAAATAAACGTATCGCACTTCTACCTGACTTGACGCATCTTTCATGAGTTTACGACACGCTCCCATGGGCACAAGTTACACCGGTTAAGGAATTGTTTTTGCTACGACCACGAATCTCCGCGAGGAGTCTTGAATTGGGATTTCACCTGGAGAATGGCGCGAATGCACTACAAGTAGCCTCGGAGTTTCGCCCAATGGTGCGACGGATGGGTAATGGACAACACAACGGTCGGGTACCAGTCGGCGTTTCGAGATCGCCTCGAGAATGAGCAAGCTGCCACGTAGCGCACGCCTTGAAAGCCTCGCGTCGCTCGATAAATAATGCCAAATTTGCTCTACAAACAATCCTAGATCCTTTGGCCTCGTGACTTGTAAACATGACCTCATCGTTCTCATGTTGGTGCGCTGGCACAGTATACGTAGCACATTGAGTCCAGATTCTAGGACGCAGCCTCGAGATAGCTTCAGAATGGTATGCAGGCTTCTGCCCATCATGATTTTCGACTGGCCCTTGCATTCTGTACATACTTCTGCTTTGCCATTCTATTTACCACTGCGAAACTCTGCCTTGTAGCTTAGGTACTGTGAGCTTCAGTGGCGTCCATGGCTGGTGGGGCACTCAGTTCGGCCCTCACCGCCCGACCGGTATTGGACGGGCGGACGATTTTTCTGCAATGCCAGTCGGGCAGATCCAGAAAAAAAATCTGGGAGCCATCGCCAGTTCAGCCAAGCGCAGCATCAAGCTCGTCCGGATAACCAGCTCACCATGGTTGAGACATACGGCAAGAAGCGCAAGAGGGTGGCCGACCCGGCTGCCACCTCGCAAAAAAAGGTCACTATCGCTAGCCCTCCTGCGACCGTCAGCGTGTCGAAACTGGTGATGCCCAAGTTCTGCCCCCCGGTGATCGGTATGATGACACTCGAAAACATCTTATTAGCTTAAAAGCCACGGCATCAGATGCTAATGTGCGGTAGCTATGACCCCGGGATTTGAACTTGGAAATGACTTGGTTTTCCACCCCTACGAGTCGAAAAGCGAGGCCCGAGCCAAGAGCAAACAGCCCAAGACCGCGGTGGAGAAGAAGCTGATGTTGCATTCGACGTCGCATCACAGCATCAACTATACTGCCCGAGAGGAGGACTCCCAGCCCGGTTCTAAGCCACTACTGAACCATTTCCTCGGCATCTATGACCCCAAAACTGGCAAGATGGAGGTGGTGCAGGCGAAGAAGATGGTGATGCGCAACACTGTACGGGCCAAACAGGCTTCCGCGGACGCTATGGAGGAGAAGGGAGCGAAGCAGAGCATGATGGATCTCAAGACTGACCTTGGTCAAACGTTCGGAACGAAAAAGGCGAAAAAGGCAATCAACGAGCGTGTGCTCAACGCTATTCCACCACAAAAGAAGACCGGCGACCAACCAGCTGAAATCGACGATGCATCTCGCGCCATGCTCCAATCGGTTGGCAAGGTTGCTGCCGAAATGGCAACTCGTGAGCAGCTCCAAGCTGTTGTCGACGATGCCAAGCCTCTGCCGCCCGTCAACCTCAATGCCGAAGCGATCCAGGACGCCTACGACCCTAAGGCGGTCATTGGCGCCGATATTCTCGACATGGTGCCCATCCGCGAATGGCAAGAAAAGGTGCGCCACAAGGAGGGTGTGCAAACAGTCTCGCGCTTTGTCGCCTCGCGCGTCAACGCCATTGCCAGCAACCCCGAGGGCGAAGAGCGCCTGCGCGTGCTGCGCTACTTGTCCTTTGTCGTTGCTTTTTACCTCAACACCAAGCCCGGCCGCCAAAAGGGCACGCGGTCCATTCCGTCGCGCGAAAAGCTGCGCGAGGCGCTCGCCCCAGCCCCCGAGGCCGTCGTCGAAAACATTCGGCGCAAGTTTTCCGAGGCGGGTGAAATGCGCAAGTTTCACATTGACCTGCTCATGACGCATCTGTGTGTCTTTGCGTGCATCACGGACAACTTTGAGGTTGACACGCAAGACTTGCGCCATGACATGCGCACCGACGACAGGACCATGAACCAGTACTTTCGCGAAATCGGCGCGCGCGTCAAGCCCGTCACTAAAAAGGCCGACGGCCATGTGACGTCGATTGCGCGACTGATTCTTCCCCTCGACTTCCCCAAGCAGAGATACATTGTGCCGCGCAAAAAGTAGGGCTAGTACACGCAGCGCCTCTTGTTTGCGAACGCAGAACATTAAAAAGTAGAGAAGCATTAGGATAGCAGAAAACACTGCTTCACGGCGTTTGGGAGGTTGGTTTCTACGCATTGTGTGGGAATAGCCTGGGAAATATCGGACTGGACATGGCAATGCAATTTTGTAGACAATTTGAGAATTGTGTATTCGTCATTCCATTCAAGTATATGTGACTGATGGCTAGTTGTCCGGCGACGTTATCCTGCCTGCAGGTGGCTGTATGCTGCTGCTTCGGCAGACGCCTCAGCCACTAGCACATCACCATTCCGTTGACCTCCCCATCATGCAGGACAAGACGAACGGAGTGGTCTTGGTGTCATAGTTCTACCGAGCCCCACGGAATTGTTTGTAGATGAGACGGATAGGACGGATAGCCAACTAGTTGACGGCGCCGTCCCCGGCTCCACCTAAAGTAGCCTCGGCTCTGGGGAAGCTATTCCGTGGGGAAGTTGGTCGGGGACATTCAAACATTCCCTTTACAAGCTTCAGTTTCATTACCTCTTGTTCATATCTTGACCGCAAGATCCGGACCATTGAATTATAGATACTCTATACACGAGACTTTGCTGTGCGTCGATATACATTTCTGTGCACCCTGTTTTACACCTGTATCCAATCTTGGAACTTGACCACATCACCCCTACTTGATTATAACAAGTCATCCCCGGCCCCTACACCATGACGGACAAGGTCATCAACCTGGAATACCGCGGCCGCGTTGCCCTTCTTACCATCGATAACCAGAGCAAGCTCAATGCCCTCACGCAGCAGGACTACTTTCAGCTTGCCCAGTATCTGCATGAAATTGAGAAGCACGATGAAGTCTTTGTGACGGTCATAATGGGCAAGGGCCGCTACTTTTCTGCGTAAGGCCTGCCTGCTCCTAGAACTCACACCCTCCGCCCCCCCCTCAAAGCCCGCGAACAATTACTGATATGAATGGAATATACAGCGGCGCCGATGTCAGCATCACCAGAGCCAGCCCGACGGAGCCCGAGGAGGCTTACATGCACTGGCTGCAAAACTTTTCCGCCTTCAACCTCAACACGACGCTCGCCTTTTCCGAGCATCCCAAAATCCTCGTCTTTGGCCTCAACGGCCCTGCAGTCGGCCTGTCGGCCGCTCTCGTCGGCCACGCCGACTTTGTCTACTGCACGCCCAAGACGTTTCTCCTCACGCCCTTTTCGTCGCTGGGCCTCGTCGCCGAGGGCGGGGCCTCGCGCGCGCTCGCCCTCCGTCTGGGACCGGGCCGCGCGGCCGAGGCGCTCATTGCGAGTCGCCGCATCAACGCCGATGCGCTCGAGCGCTGCGGGTTCGTGAATGCCGTGTTTGATGAGCCCCACTGGCAGGCGTTTCATGCGCGGGTGCTGCAAGAGGTGGACGATACCATGGGCGACCACCTCAACGGTGAGAGCATGACGGGCATCAAGAGCCTGCTCAAGGCGCCGGAGCGCAGTATTATAGAGTCGCAAAACTCAAAGGAGGTCATGGCTGGCTTGCACCGGTTCGTTAGGGGCTTGCCGCAGGAGGAGTTTCGGAAGCTGGCTGCGGGCGAAAAGCGGCATAAGCTGTAGCGGGTGTTGTGGCACTCTTTTCCTCGAATATTACATTCTGTCAATAGATGGTACGATGAGCAAACAATCGTGTCGTGTCTATTCTGGAGTGACTATATCTCTATGCCAACAAGCCAAAGAGCAGGCTAATGCGTTGCCAAAATTCACCAGCTTGCTTGACAATGCGCTTGCGCGTAGACTCGTCACTGATGCCCGTGTGCTTGTATACCTGCTCTGCCAGGTGCGCAAGACTCTTTGCAGCCGTCTCGTCCTTTCCAACGCAATTCTGCAAGATTGAAATATCAAACAACCACTGCGTGCATAAATCTTTGACCAGTTCTGGACTAGGCCACTTGTCATCGGCGCCTTTCTCTTCTTCGTCGCCAGCAGCCTCCTCATCTGCTTTTTCATCGGCAGTTTCCATCTTGTCCGCCTCGTTAGCCTCGTCCTTGGGCTCCTTGGGCTTTTTGCCCTTCTTCGTCTTCTTCTTTGACGATTTCGCATTGACTGCATCATCTGTGGAACCCTTGCCAGTCAAGTTTTCTAGCTCCTTTGCCCACGCAACGCGCAGCCCATCGCCGAGTCTCTGTTTCAGTGCTTTCATAGCACCCGCGGTCCATAAATCGATACCGAGTTCTGACATGGTGATTGACAGTCCATGCATGAAATTGAATAGCTCCGCCGAGGGCTGACTGGGAATTAGAGGATCGCCCTCCCATAGCGGCTTGCTAGTGACGACCCGGACAGAGAGCCCCGAAAGTGAAAAGTCCTCAATGGCTGCATCCGCCACGTCTTTAGCGACCTTGGCATGCAAAGCGGGCAACATGTCAAGGCCAAACGTCTGTATCGCGACACGGTTGGGTAGCTTGCTTCGGATGTCGCGGATTACACGCAAGAAATATGTCGCAACACCCTTACTGTGCTTCCCATTCTTCTCCTTTTCCCACAGTTCCGTCAGGTGAGCTTCCAGCTCCTTGTATGTCTTGTCCAACGCAGAGTCAAGCTTGTCTTGCAGCTGCTTGGGGTCCTCCTTGCCTAGCGCTTGTTGTCTTGCCTCAATGGTCTCTTCGTCTTCGACCTCGTCATAGTCATTGTCCCAGCGCTGCTTTTTGAGCGCATCAACGACATTTTTGACATCGTCAATGACCTTGTACCACGACATGTAACTGTGGACAGCTTTGGAAACTGCGTTATTCCTTCCGTATAACCGTGAGTCAACCTCCTGCAAGAATTGCGCGGCGCCAACCGCAAGCGCGTCGTCGTAGCCGGCCTGATCCCAAAGCTCTTCTTGCTTGTCACTAACACCAGGCTGCCAGTTTTGAAGCGTAGCCGTAATTTCAGAACCGACCAGTCGAAGTTTTGAGACCTTGTTTTCCAAGACTGCAAGCATGCGACCATTAATCACCTGGCGCAAATTGTCTTGTAGTTCTTGCGGATCTAAGCCCTTGGCTTTGCCGCCATCTCGTATCCAGAGCTCAAGAACCTTTGTACGAAGCTCCATGATGTGTTTGTAATCTGTCATTTCCTCCAAT
The DNA here is from genome assembly GCA_030780425.1 of Beauveria varroae. NCBI lineage: Eukaryota > Fungi > Ascomycota > Sordariomycetes > Hypocreales > Cordycipitaceae > Beauveria > Beauveria varroae. Next base: position 27,881 of record JAPFUP010000243.1, on the reverse strand, counting down.
GTCTGCTTGAGGCCTTCGAGTAAACACTGAGATCCATCTTCCGCCCAATTTGACAGCATGTCGCGGGCCTGCTTGCCGTCGAGGTCGTCGTGTCGGATAAATGGCGTGAAGTATTGAAACTCTTCAGTACACCACCGTCCATAGACATCTAGTCGTAGATTTTCAATGCCCTGTAAGGTCTTATCTTCCACCAGTGGATGCTTCTTGAGATTGGACAGTGCTTCGGGAAGCTTTGTCGGCAACAAAGCTTGAACGTCCAGCAGTGTTCGGGTATATACTCGCAGTGCATGCATGGCATTCTCGAGCGTACGGGCTCGCTCACCATCTTCAACATCGAATGCTTGGATCATGGCGTTTCTGCGCGTTTCGAGAAAGAATCGCAAAGCATCTTTTGCCCCAGAGCTTGATATGAGACTCGGAACACATAACGCCTTTAAAATATCGGGACGTTGTGAGTCATCGCTAGGCTTCTCAAGAACCTTTTCCACACGTCTTCGCAGACGTCGCCGGAGCGCGTCCAGCGATTTTTTGAGTACCTCTGCTGAGGCGTGAGTGTCGGGCGGGGAAGTGCTGTCGCTGAGGCTCTTTATTACAAGCCTACTCAGCGCAAGAACCTTTGCTGCGAGAACCAATCGATCACCCTTTGTTGTGCCTTGTCCGAGTCCGCTGCCACCGTTGAGAACGCGCTCCGACACCAGGGCACAGGCCTCCAGAAGACGCAGTCGTATCGCAGCCGAGGCAGAAGAATTCTCCTGTTTGGCTGTAAACCTTTGCAGGTTGGCAGCTTTGGAAGTGACGACTGTCCGCCCGCAGCGGCTGCCCATGGTAGCGAGGACATGCTGTACCTCGTCGTTGTCGCGTCGCATTCGAACAATGGCGTCGGCGGTGCCCAGCAGTTCTCGGTACGACCCACCGACTTGCGTGCGCAGACGGCTGGACTTTTCGTCAATTTGTACATGGAGAGCTTTGTGGAGCGACCGGATTTGCGGGAGCGTCAGCGTCGAGGAGAAGATGTCCTCTGAGCTCTCGTATGTCGAGGGGTCGCGAGATGCCATTGTGGGAAACTATCGGCCGCGCGAGAAGATTGGATATTCGTGATTGCATATGCTGTTGATCGAGTTCGAGAGAGTGTTATGAATCCATAATAATTCAGTAGCAGCTCAGCAACGGGTGCTGTTGCTTGCGATGCTGTCCTGCGCTCTGAGATGCAAGGTTGAGGGGGAACTCAACACATCTGCTTGGTGGGGCACGGAGTTGTCCATTGTAGTTTGCCGCTGCAAGCGACACGGAATTCCAGCATTTGCTTATAAAGATATATTTCGTTTTAGAAAGATCTTGGCCGACAATGCTTGCCGTATTTCTTTAACATTTTTCCAGATCTATTTGCCTGAGAAATATCTCTCTAGTATGCACATTCCCCAACGTTGCCAACTGCCTTTCAGCAGTAATCACTTCCGAGGTTTCATGACGGATTTCATTTGCCTGTGGGGTATTGATGCATCAACCATTGCTATAGGTTTCGGCAAGAACAAGCGTGCGTCTATTTATTAAAAAGTATTATTCTAGTTGACACCGAGCATGGACCTTGCCGGCTAGAACCTGTTGCAAATGTCAAAGGTCCTGTAAGCTAACTGAGGACGAGGCTGAGACAGTTTATTGCTGCTCAACCAGTCACGCCACTCTTGTGAATGACCAAGAGTTTATAAATTTCGCTGACGGAGGCAAATCTTGGCGGTTCCCAGGCCACTTACAAGCTACATACAAAGTTTGTGTCGCTATCCCGAGTTCCATGCTCACCCGTTCGCTAGTACCCCAAGGGTGTATCCAAAGGTACCTGCACTTATCATTTATACCTAGCGAGCACACCCCCAAGCGTCCATTAAAAGTAGTACTTGATATATGAAGGCTTAAGAAAAGTATTGTATAGAGTTGGTATATATGAACTAGAGTATTATAGTGACTTGAGTACTCCTTTACTATTTATATAGATGGTCCCTATCATCTCAAGAATCTATCAAGACTTGGAGATAAACGATCGTCAAACCACCACCAACCGCCCGCACCACCTCCTAACAGCTAGTGAAATCCGGCGAAGCTTTTCCGCTAACGTAAAACCTCCCTCTTGCATCATTAACAGAACAGGTTCCTACGGAAAATGTAATAAGTACTTTTGAGTTCTCAAGCTAGGCGTGGTGCAAATGTAATCTCTGCCTATGATTTCAAGCGCTATAACCAAGAATATAAGAAATGATCAAAGAAAAGAAAGGAAAGTAGGCCTGTTCTCCCTTAGAGTCCTGCGTATCGAGCTATAGCCACATAAGAGCCATACTTCCAACTGTCAAAGAAAAGCGATATGGCGCCTACTGCGAATCGCCTACAGTGCAACCCTTTGTCCTGTAAAGGATGCATCTTCGCCACAAAGTCATATAAGTTGATGTAGAGCCTGGATTGACGCATGCAAAACTCATCAGTGAGGTACGTAGAAACCTGGCCATCTTTCTGTTCTTCGCATGCGTTGACCGTAAGCTCAATGTACTCATTCAGGTGGCCAGTCAGCCGGTCAAGCTCGTCATGGTCCATTATCTCATAACGAAGTGCGAGGTCACTGATGAGCTGCACCAAGAGTCCTCCCGTCTGTGCAGGTCCTTCGTCTTGCGACCATTGCGGATTGGCCTTGATTAGGTCAAGGCATTCAGCATGCACGGCTTTCATGTCGTGCATGGGCAAAACCCGAGTAACCACGCGAATGGCGACTTCAGCATCATGCCCGTCCGCGCTTATACCAAACTCTGAGGCGAGCGTTTTCGGATTCTTGTCCAAGTTCCACTCCCTATCAAAAGTTGCCTGATCATTCGAGGCAGCGCTTGCCGTGTTGCCCATGCTGGCGGTGGTGACTATGATTGGTAGCCCGTCGAAGAGTGTGTCTGGGCACTCTTCATGGTAGAGACCAACTTGTTGCAGTGCATTGTACCGCGGGCAAAGAGCATAGTATACGTTGGAGCCCATTGCCATGTCATGTGCCCATTGGTGCATATCTGAATCGCATCCGCAAGATAACACAAGATCAGTGTCGCGACTGATGGCCGAGAGATATTGTACGCCGACTTGGCCTCCGTTGACTACTGTTGCAAAGGCGAGTGGGTTCATGGCCTCGTGCATGGTAATGTCCGGCTGCAAGTCTGTAATGTCGTTGTACTTGTACAGGTTTGAGGTCGCCAGTCTAACCAGCACACAGCTTGTATGCCCAGACATTGTAGCGCCGTGCATGCTTGGGCGTCCGTCGGGCAGAGTGCCAGCCACTGTTGCCAAGTATGAGGCAAGCATCGACCCGTCGAGCATTCGCAGGTTGGTGAGCTCCAGAGGATCCGGCAGTGCGGCTACCAAGGCCGCTCGTGTATTTGGCGGACCTTTGTCGTGAATAGACGCACGCCATGGAACCAAGTCACGGGCCAACAGGGCTCTGTAACGTATAATACTTGCTGCCGTCCAGATTGCTGCGCGTGCGCCAGGAGAATTTGCGATAAACGGCGAGGCCATGCCATCAAACGCCAACTTCATATGGTCGCCCGCCAAGCCCACGTTGCCGCCATCTGTGACATCAACATAGTCCGTATATGTTGTGAGGCACTGTGCGGCGCTGGCTGCAAGGAGACCGCCGCTCTCGGTACTAGAGAGTATCGCGAATATGTACCAGGTGTGCCAGTGACCCAACACCAGGTCCCGCATCCCTACCTCCTGCCCTGTGAACTCACGCCAAGCAGCTATTGTGTGTGGCGTCGCCACCGCTTTGTCTATGCTCTTTGCTGGCCGTCGTAGGCGTGGTGTCAGCTCGGTCGAACTTGAGTGCATCTGAGTTATGACTCTTTTTATCGCTGGGCCAAGTTCCACAGCCGTAAGCATAAGGTCTGTCCATTTGATGCCGTGCATGAGACAGAGACGATCTGACGATGGGTTTTCCACTGTAAAGTCCTTGACATTATAGCCTCTCCAAAACGTAGGCGCTTCAACATCTTCGTCACTGATGTCGTTTTTCGACAGAACTCTTCTCCTTCCAGCCCATACATGCCATCGCAAATCCTGTGGCGAATCTTCTGTCATTACTCCAATGTCTCGAGAAGTTTCAGACGTAATATTAGGATCATCAGCGACTCTGTCGTAAACCCACAACCTATCCAAGGACGCCGCCAACTGCGTTGCTTTCTCGTCATCGTAGCTAACGAGTAGTTCACAACCTTCGCACCGCGGCGCTTTCGAGTAAAAAATCTGTTTGAAGGATTCTTCGTACTGGCTTCTATCTTTGAGGCTTTGCTGCCAAAGATGGATTTCCGGGTTCGTGCTTGCCATTTTTCTGACAATAAAGCTGTAGGAAGGGTGAATGTAGTTGAGATAAGTAATGTAGCGTGTAAAGGTATTTTGCTGCCCTTTGAAGAACTCACTTGCTTAAACATGAAGCTGATGCTCTTCTTCTTATAGTTCTGATCGCGTAGCATAACCAGAGGAAACCGAGCCACCCTTGGCGGCAAGCACGATTTCCACCGAAAGACCAAGTCTTATATGCGACCAGCCAAACAAAAAGCACTTCACGGCCATACGTGCCAATTTTGACTCAATACGTGTCAATTATGGAACTACTACGTGTCCATTTTGACAGCTCATCACGGGCCGCTAGCTCACTATCTAAGCCTTTCCGCCACCTCTGGATATAGTTACGCTAAGCTGCTCTTACAACGTCCCAATAATGGATAATGGTAAGGTGATAGTACTTTGTTTGACTGACAGCGAGCTTGCCGCTTGGGCAAGATCGCTGTCAGGAATCGGAGCTTGAACCTCCGGTACCCGACGGGCGCCTTTCGCCTTTACATAGGAGATCCCGAGGCTTTCAATCATACAGCAACAACATCTATCTAAGCCTTATTCAAAAGAAGAATGTTGCGTGCGGTCTCCATGTTGGATCGTTTCCCGGAAGAGGCGACGAAAAGATCGGAACCGTTGGCAATAACACTGTAGTGACAAAGTTCCGACCTCACTGACTACATACATGTAGATCTAGGACACGAACCACTGCTTGTACAGGCGGAATGATCGGTAACGTCGTATTCGACCTGGGAATCTCTACATCATATGATCATACATGCAAGCAGCACTATAAGGGGCTCTACGCAGGTACTACAACGACGCATGCATCACGTAGAGCCTTTCTGATAATATAAAGCTATTGCAGCATAGCGCGTCACACTGGCGAATAGGACCAAGTAGCTTAAAACCTGCGGATGGTTGAAAGTGTCCGATGTATACGCATCATAGCTCGACGATGAAACGGAACGATCGAGCGTTCAGCACCCGCGTTACGCCTATAAATGGCTAGTCTATGCCTATTGATGGCTAGGCCCGTGTATGCCACGTATATAGCTGTGTGCACTTGGCGTGAACGTAGCATTGGACCAGTACTAGGTAGTAAGAACAATCAACCATACATCATCCTAGCCATCACCTTTATAAGTATAATAAGTGGTAGTGATTAGTACGAGCAAAATGTGGGTAAATGGATCACTCAAAGTCTCTTATCGAGGCTATAACTAGCCACCGAACCAGGTGTATTATCAGGGGCAACTGTACGACTGCGGCAGCCACATAGGCCCGCAGTTGGTCAAGACGTCTCGAAAAGAGCTGCGGCTGCACGCAAGCAGCCGCTACAGCCGCCTGCAGGCTAATACTGCAGCTGCTCGTGAGCAAGCGCGACAGCTGCCTGGAAGGAATTGCTTGCCTTCCTGGATCGATTTCCGATTTTTATTTTCACCTTCTAGTTCCGTACTGTGATTTCCTTTTTTGATAGCCGCTGGATCTTTGATACAGCAGCGCGGCGCATTTTTACGATACAAGGACCCTTGAACAAGACTAAATCGCGATGGACATACTTTCTGCTCCAGGAACTAGCGCCGTCTCCCCCCCAATGCCTGTACAAGTGATTTAAGCAAGAATCTGCTTAGAATACGGGTAATTCTAACTATTACGCTTAATCTGGCATGGGCGCAGTCAAGAATGAACTTTGCGCATGTGCCAAGGCCTGCATACATGAAGCAGTTAATAGTTGCCAACTCAAGAGCTGGTGAGGTTAGGCCGAGCCGGGAGGTGTTGATCTACCGAAAACGGCGAAAACCTCGCTGCTGCCCGCACGATTGCATGATGCATGAGGTATGGTGCATGCAATGCATGTCTGCCTGACAGGAGGGGGGGCAGCGGAAACTGCTCGCGGGCAAAGGGTTCATCTTGGCCAGCTGAAGCTACTGCAAGCTCCCCTTTGGTTTAATATGGGCGGCAAGGCAACAGCCGGAACACGGGCACTTGAAGCAGACCGGTGAATACGTCTGCCTGGCGAATGAGCCGATATTGCCTGAAAAAGTGCCAATGTCTCATTGTAGTTACTGTGGGCGCAAAGTCAGCTGCTTCCGATAAAGAGGGTTACACATCCAAACTTATTCTTGTGTGTATTTTTCTTGGCCCCTCTGACCATTTTTTGTCCCTCTCCAAGCTTTTCGCTCCCCATATCGTCTTGTTTCTTCCTCAGTAGCTTCAGCCGTCAATATGCGTGAGATAGTAAGTCCATCTTGTACCATCGCGACGAGTACACCAGCCTCTCCATGCATTGCTAACAATTACCGCTCACTTCCCACAGGTCCATCTTCAGATTGGCCAATGCGTGAGTAATACTCTTCAATATTTTCTCGCCAAAAATCTGAATCTGAAGCGCAATTTATAGGGCAATCAAGTCGGCAGCGCCTTTTGGCAGACCATCTCCGCCGAGCATGGCCTTGACAGCCAGGGTGCCTATCATGGCTCCTCCGACCTTCAGCTTGAGCGCATGGACGTCTACTTTAACGAGGTACTGTGAATCTACTTTTCAGTACAATCCTTGCGCCTAGTCGACGATGCTAATCACTCATCACATCCTTCTTAGGCTTCCGATCGCTACGTGCCCCGCGCGGTCCTCATCGATCTCGAGCCGGGCACGACGGATGCCGTTCGCGCCGGGCCCCTAGGCCAGCTATTCCGCCCCGACAACTTTGTGTTTGGCCAGTCCGGCGCCGGGAACAACTGGGCCAAGGGCCATTACACCGAGGGCGCCGAGCTTGTCGACGAGGTCCTCGACGTGGTCCGCCGGGAAGCCGAGGGTTGCGAGTGCCTCCAGGGCTTTCAGATTACGCACTCTCTCGGCGGCGGCACTGGATCCGGCATGGGCACTCTGCTGATTGCCAAAATTCGCGAGGAATTCCCGGATCGCATGATGGCGACGTACTCGATTGTGCCGTCTCCTGGCAACTCGGACACTGTCGTCGAACCGTACAACGCTACTCTGTCGGTCCATCAACTGGTCGAAAATTCTGACGCGACGTTTTGCATCGATAACCAGGCGCTGTATGACATTTGCGCGCGGACCTTGAAGCTTTCTGAGCCTTCCTATGGGGACCTCAACCATTTAGTGTCTGTGGTCATGTCGGGCATTACGACGTGCCTTCGCTTCCCCGGCCAGCTAAACTCGGACCTGCGCAAAATGGCTGTCAACTTGGTGCCGTTTCCTCGTCTCCATTTCTTCACCGTTGGCTTCGCCCCCTTGACCGGTCGCGGCTCTCACTCGTTCCGGGCTGTGTCTGTCTCGGAGCTTACCCAGCAAATGTTTGACCCAAAGAACATGATGGCCGCGTCCGACTTTCGCAACGGCCGTTTCCTGACCTGCTGCGCCATCTTGTATGTATATCCGCTGAAACTAGGTTGCTAAATGTTACGTAAAATATCTCTGACCCCGATTTGAATAGCCGCGGCAAAGTTGCGATGAAGGAAGTCGAAGACCAAATGCGCAAGGTCCAAAACAGAAACTCGTCATATTTTGTCGATTGGATTTCCAACAATATCCAAAACGCGCTCTGTTCTGTACCGCCCAAAGGCCTGAAAATGGCGTCCACCTTTATCGGCAATTCAACATCCATTCAGGACATTTTCAAGCGCGTCGATGCTCAGTTTTCCGTCATGTTTCGACGCAAGGCATTCTTGCATTGGTATACAGGCGAAGGCATGGACGAGATGGAATTCACCGAGGCTGAGTCCAACATGAAGGACCTCATCTCCGAGTATCAGCAGTATCAGGAAGCAAGTGCTGCTGATGGGGATGACGAGGAGTACGAGGAAGAGCTCCCGTTGGAGAAAGACGCGTGATTATGTATCTGTCGCTTATGTGAAACTTTTGATCTTGTCTACAATTCTACAAAAGCGGTTGCCATAGTTGCCTTTAAAATAGTCTGGAGCTCACCTTATTGTCGCTTCAGACCCCGTCTGATATGATTTACAAGCTACTTTGCGTCCAAGAAGTGGCAGGAACCAGCAGAGTTCGAATGATCTTATTATGGACAAGACGCTTTTATAATCTCGTACTCTTGACAACGCCAACATTGATACCCGACTGCTCTCCCTTGTATCCGCCCTTGGGCTCACCGCCCTGCCAGACGGGTTTCATGCTCTTAAGCTTCTTCTGTTTGGCCTCATACTGCTTCCTCTTCTTGACTCTGGGGTTGCGCACGTCCTTGCTCCTCTTTGGCGTCAGACCCTTGTTCTTCTCAATCGCATAGTTGATCTTGCGCTTGCCGTCCTCGCCAACCTGCTCCACCTCTACCACGCGGTCGGCCTTGCTGGCGGCGGCGTACGCGGCGTAGCGCGCGGCCTTGTCCTCTTTCTTCTCCTTGGCATTGTTGGCAACCATGTCGTAGTACTCATCCTCTTCGCCACGGACCGCCTTGGCGGCGGCGTCGTCGCCCTCGTCACTGTCGTCGCCCAGATCAGCGCCGTGCTTGGAGTCTCGCTTGCCGCGCTTCTCGGCGGCGGCGAGCAGTCGGGCCTGGCGGTCGCGGAGACGCTCGCGGTGAGGAATGTCCAGATCACCACCGGCGTCACGTCCAGCGCCGGCTCTGCGGTTCGCCTTTTGAGCAATCTGGGATGTGTAGAACTTGAGACTCTTCTTGCGAGCAGCCTTGTCGGCGGCAGTTCGGGCATCGAGGGTGTCTTCCTCGCCAAAGTCGGAATCATCGTCCTCCTGGGGCGCGGCGACTGTCCTTGATCTCTTCTTCGACTTGTCACTGGACAGCGGCAGGTCATACAAGTCGGCAACAGATGCTTCAATCTCCTTAGCCCTGGCCAGCTGAGCCTTCTTCTTCGCTGCATCAGCCTTGTCCTTGGCGGCTTTCTTCTTGCTGCGTTTCTCAACGACAATTTCTGCACTTGCAGCGGTGTCAACGGCGATTTCACTGTCGACGTTGGCGGCAGATTGTAAGGACTGCAAATTCTGAACCTTGGTCCAAGCATCACGACATTGAACAAGAGTTTCCATGACTTCGTGATCGCGCAATTCTGATGGATCGATGGGCTTCTGAATCTGTCCGGCGTCTCGAGCAGGTGCTGCTAGAACAGCAAAATAGCTAGCAAGAGCAGCGATGTAGCAACCAAGGACCCAGTATTTCACAGACTCGAGAGATTGAGGTGGGGTTAAATCGGCGGCGGCCTTCAGCTCGACTAGTTTTGGTTGCAGGGTCTCGAATTCGGCCACCAGGTATTCGAATTCCGGGTATCTTGTGACCAGAAGCTGGTATCGATCTTTGGGTGTCATGTCGTCGGTAACCTCGATTTCTTTGAGAACTTCAGTGACAGTCTCCTCGCCGTCTTCTGCATGGCCCTCGGCCGCAAGCCACTCATCACCGTCAAAGACAAAGTCTTGTTCCTGCATCTTGGCGAGCTTTTTCTTTTGAATGCGCTTGGCCTCGGCCTCTTCCTCTTGGGCGTCGGCTTCTGTCTCGATCTTGTCGGCATCGTAATATTCTTTCTTGGAGGACCCCCACCAGCCAGCATCTTCATCTTCATCTTCCTCTTGGTCGTCTTGGTCGTCTTGGTCGTCGACGGCCTTTTTCTTTGCAACAGCCGAAGTGTTCTTCTCAGAGATAGGAGCGGCATCGTCTTCGGAATCTGAGTCTTCATAGCCAAGTATCTCTTCATCGGAAAGCTCCATGTCGTCATCTTGGCGACGACGTTTACTGTCAGGCTCATCGTCGAGCATTATGGTGTCTTGATTGAGGAAATGTTCGTCTTCAGAATTGGCGACATCTTCGTATGTACTGATGGGCCCGAGACGGGCGTCCTTGGGATCGTAGTCTCTTGGGCCTTTGGAGTCGGCATTACGGCCGGATGTCTTTCTTTTCTTGCCCATTTTTGCGAATGTATGGTGTTGTAGATGGACGGCTGCGCTGGACAGAAGCTGATAATGGGATTTTCGGGCGGCAGGGAAATTTTTGGGCACTGATAAGATAAGAGAAGAAATGTGGGGCAGGTCAGTCTACGGACTGGTGTAATTGATTGATGGCGCCAGGCCCTGCATGAGGCCTATAGAAAAAAATGTCCTAATAAGATCCGCATTCAGAAGAAGTCGTCATATGGTGAAGTATATCATCTGCTCCATTCTGTACGAGTGGACCATGTTCGCCGCCTTGGCTTAGAGACAACTGACCTGTAAACGGTGCAGGTGATATTACTTGAGACAGCCAAGTGTTACGAGGCGCGACCCTCGACTGAAAGTTCCAGCGTGCGTCTTGCCCCGCGAGAGACCCCGGGCCCCACTTATTGTAGGTACTGACCGCCTAAATAACTAGCTGCTAGCCAGTACCTACCTAAATAAAATGCACTTTACATATGAAGGCGTAGCGCAGTGATAACTACTTATTTCATCATGTTTTACTTATATACCAGCCTAAATAAAGTATTATTCAGTCACCACCTACCTATCCCTAGCCACCTAGCCCTGTCAGGCCTCTCTTAGGTACAAAATCGGCTGACGTTGGTTAGAGTTGTCCTGTGTTAGAGAGTAGCGGCTGGAATCTACTTAGATATAGTAGCCTCGACGTCTGGTTGAAGCCGCTAAATTGGGAAATAGACTTGCGCCATCCCACAGCGCCGCATCACGCTGTGCCACCTGTTGACGTTGTGTCAGGCCTTCCTGCCTCAGACCCGCAGCTGTCAACGATGTGCCGTGGCTGGCCGCCCACTGTCAGGTACCTCTCCCGCAGGTGCATCTGCATCAAGACATGGGGAAAGGGTATCGATTTGTTTTTCGACATCATAGCAACTCTACCCGATTCGCAACAACATCACCAAGCGAACAAACAATCTTTCCTCCTCAGTCCAATCGCGGGCCACTGACCACTATTGCGGGCCACCAAAGGTGTCGGTGTGGAGAGACTCGAGACGCAATCCTACCGTCCACGTGAATATCGCCTGTCCATACATGCATGGATACGGGCCACACCTCCCTCCTCGAGGTCTGGTGCATTTTCAAAGCACGGGAAGCCGTGCCTCGCGACGCGACCTGAGAGTTGCTTCCTTTCCCCTCTCTATTCTGATATTTATATCATCTACCTCATCTTCCTTATGCTGGTTGTCGACACAACCCCCGGTCCGCTCTGCTCGTCACTGCTACAACCCAGCCCAACTGGGCTTGAGCTGTGACTCCCCGGAACTCACCTGACTCAGTTGAGCGATTGCTACCTACCTAGGTACCTTTCTTTATACGCCTCACGAGTGTGCTTCAAAGCTCTGTCTTTTGCAGCAAGATGGACTCCCAGCAGAGCGACGACTACGGCACGCAACAGCAGCCAGATTCTCCACGAGCCTCACGACGACCGTATCACCGACGACATCACTCAACCGCCGAACCTAGCGAACTTTCTCCGCTATTGAATACCTCTAGATCCCGCATCCGTATAGATAATGGCGGCCGATCTCCCAGGCCTATTGGCCGCCTGTCTCGCCACCAGAGCCAAACGGGTTCGTTGTCCTCGACTTCTTCTCTAGCCGCGCTGCGAGGTGTATCGGCTAATCACGTTTCGCGGTATACAGGTAGTCTTCGCGGTACGAGACACCACAGTCGGCAGCCTTCATGGGGTCAGCGCCTTGTTTCTGCACTCGGAGAAGGCCGAAGCAGTCTGGCAGAATCCAAAAGCTCAATATTCCCAGAGGAGCGCGTTTGGTACGACCAGTTTACCAGTACCGACTGGGTGCACGATACCATCGCCGATTCACATCGGGTCAAGGCTCTCCGTGCCCGAAAAGATGTGCGAGGCCGAATATTAAACGCTTTAGATGGTGCACAAGGATGGTTTCTCAGTGCCCTGTGTGGTGTCATCATCGCATTGATTGCATACGCTGTCGATGTCACGGAATCTACAGTCTTTGACTTCAAAGATGGTTTCTGTGCCAGAGCTTGGTACTTGGATGAGAAGGTGAGGTTTTCCACTGCGTATCAGCGTGTGGTCCAGCTAATGTGGTGACAGAAATGCTGCCCTAAAGGTGCCTGTGAAGACTGGAAAAGCTGGTCGCAAGCATTTCGAATCCACTCACTTGCAGCACATTGGACCGACTATCTCGTCTATTTGTTCCTAGTCATCGCGCTCGCTACCTTTTCCTGCTGGATTGCGCTTTGGACCAGAACAGTTGTCGCCTCATCTTATCAGCTCACTACTTTGGACGAAAACTTGGCAGCAGAGCAGCTGCCGCAACCAGCAACCGACCTTGGAACCGACGATAGCTCTAGTCCAGCTCCCGAAGAGGATGTACCGGAAGCAAACCCGCCAATGATATACTACGCCGCTGCAGGAAGCGGTGTTGCTGAGGTCCGAGTCATTCTAAGTGGTTTCGTCCTACACGGTTTCCTCGGCCTCAAGACGCTCGTCATCAAGATGGTCGCGTTGGTATTCTCAGTTGCCTCCGGCCTGAGTCTTGGGAAAGAGGGCCCCTACGTGCACATGGCTGCCTGTGTTGGAAATATCGCTTGCCGCCTATTTTCGAAGTACGATCGTAACGACGCCAAGCGACGCGAGGTTCTATCTGCAGCCGCCGCAGCTGGTGTAGCTGTTGCCTTTGGTGCTCCTCTTGGAGGGGTGTTGTTTGGTCTAGAGGAAGTGTCGTATTTCTTCCCAGCGAAAACCCTCTTCAGAACATTCTTCTGCTGCATTGTCGCCGCACTGTCCCTCAAATTCTTGAATCCTTATGGAACACACAAGATTGTTATGTTTCAAGTTCGATACCTAGTCGACTGGGAATTCTTCGAACTGGGCAGCTTTTTCTTGGTGGGAGTCCTTGGCGGTGCACTTGGTGCCTTATTCATCAAAGCGTCCAAATATTGGGCACACACCTTCCGGCGTCTCCAGGTGATCAAAAGATACCCCATGTTTGAAGTTTTTCTCGTCGCATTGATGACAGGTTTGTTGAGCTATTGGAATGCATTGACGAAACTGCCAGTGGCAAAGCTGCTCCTCAACCTCGCGTCTCCTTGCGACGACTCGACTGATGCGAATCGTGATGAGTTAGGCTTGTGCCCCAACTCTGTCGACGACATTCCAGGAATTCTCAAGACTCTTGTAGTTGCGTTTCTTATCAAGGGATTCCTGACCGTCATTACCTTTGGGATCAAGGTTCCTGCGGGCATCTACATTCCATCCATGGTGGTTGGTGGTCTCATGGGCCGCATGGTAGGCCACTTGGTTCAGTGGCTTGTTCTGGCGGCTCCCGACTGGAGAATCTGGGGGAACTGCGCCACCGAGGCCGACGGTACCTGCATTCAACCCGGTGTATATGGGCTGATTGCGGCTGGGGCAACAATGTGTGGTGTCACACGCCTGTCTGTCACACTGGCCGTCATTCTGTTTGAATTGACGGGCAGTCTGGACTATGTTTTGCCATTCTCGTTAACCATTCTGGTGGCGAAATGGACAGCAGATGCAATAGAGCCCAACAGCATCTATGTAAGCGAAAGCATTTTTTTCCACGGCAAGCAACAGCCCGCTAACCAGGACCAGGACCTTTTAACTTCGATGAACGCCTACCCATTCTTAGATAATAAGCACAAGCCTGTTTTTACAGGTGACCTGGCTGATATCATCACACGCTTTCGGCGGGAGAGAGTTATTGACATTACCAACTCCCCACTTGTGGCGGCGACCAAGCTCAGGTCAAAGTTGGAAATTTTACATCGTGCTGGGGAACTTGATGGCGGGCTACCAATCTTACGACATGATATTCTGGTGGGATTGATTCCAGCGCCGGATCTGGAGTTTGCACTTGATCAACTTGAGGAAGAGGCGACTAGCTTGTGTCTTATGGACCGAGTCCCTAGCATGGACGAGGATGAGGACGACATTGTGGATCCTACTGACTTCACGCCATACATTGACCCTGTAAGTGACTTGACCATTCATGCTGGCATCTTTGAAACACTGCTGACGGCGACTAGGCCCCGGTGGCACTTGATTTGCGGTCTCCTACAGATCTTGTTTACGAATGTTTTGTAAAGCTTGGTCTGCGATACATTTGTGCGACCAAGGATGGACGATATGCAGGCATGATTCACAAAAAGACATTTGTGAAGCATATGCGTGAGAAAGAGGAGGAACAGAGCTAGGATGGTAGACTACATTTTGGCCCATCAAGGCTCTATGTCTGATGAAGGTGTTGGAGTTGCTGCACGTGGACCGTGATTCTTCGCAAGTCTTGTTATTCTAGCATCGCGTTGCATTGCGTGGGTAACGGTATGCATTTGGACTCTGAATTATATCATTTTCAATCGCGCAGCCGTGCGGGTGATGATTGTTGTCACTTTGATGCCACAGCAATCGTGCGCCCGTTTAAAGTAGAAGTCGTTGCATTAATACAGGCGGAACAATATTTCACAGGGGGCTTATCTTCCCTGTTGTCAAGTCATCTGATCAGCCCTGAGCATGGTGAGGAATGAATTCTGCCGACATCGGGCTGAGGTGAGCAGATTACCCGGTATTAGTCGTGATGGTGTCAAAGGTGCGCCAGGTAGCCGTCACTGAGGTAGGCTCATTTGCAATGGCCACGGGGAGCTTAGGAATAGAGGGACTCTTTTAATGGCCTGCAAATTGACCTGTTGACGGACAGAAGAAGTCAATCAACACTTATTTCCGTAGTAATAATGAGGAAAATCCGATGCAGAGCACCCTGATATATGGTGCATCTAAAATTGCAATTGATCCCTCAACAAACCCGTACCCACTGCAGGCACAGCGTGGTCAACGCTAGCGGCTCACACTAATGATGCGAGGAGACAGCATCGGAGTAAGGCAGTCACTCCGGCCGGCGTAGGACACGGTCTGCGTTTGATACTGGTATTGAAACTTGATCTGTAGACAGAAAAGACGATAAAGAAAAGAACAGGAGAAATTAAAGGGCTGACGAACTATGAGCTCGAATGTTGTCATGATTGATGCATTTTCTCGTGAGAAAAGATATAGAAGCAAAGTCTGTTTAACCGCAGTAACTGAGTAACGACTTGGAAGGCGCCCCGTCGGCGTAGACATGGGCGGCTTCGGTGGCCGTGGACCGCGCGATGGATCTCAAACTGTTCGATGCGTTGCGTTTCCCCAAAGAACAGGGACTTGAACCCACCAGAAACCCAGTCTCGCGGGGTTGCTTCTCCAACAAAACCCCACTAAAGCTTGCCCCCGGCATCCACCCAACCACTGCACAGTCCCGGCCTGCCGCCCTCCGGCAGCCAACCGACGGCCTAGCTGGTGATGTACGAGACACGTTTATGTCTTGTGCTGTCTTTTTTTTCTTTATTTCCACCAAGTAAGAAAATGCGCCCTCTAACCAACATTACAAGCCCACTCAAAGGCAGCCTCATGAGTGGCTGTTGAGGCTGTCCAGGTTCTAGAATTACCCCACACAAGACGCACCAGGTGAGCCGTTAGCATGAGTTGCAAAACATGGGAGCTGTGGTGCCTCGTTGGGTCCTGCCAAAAAAAAAGGTCCTCTCCAACCCCGCCGTCTCCGCCGGGTTTCCCTGCGAGTTCCATCTCCCTCTTGTCTTGCCTCCTCCTTCTCAACAGTACTCCTTTCTTCTTGCATTCTTGTCGCCTCTTTCTCTGTTCCTGTTTGAAACGGTAGCTCGTGGCTTCAGTCTAGTAGTCGAGCCAGAAAACATTGAGAGCGTTGGTGCCGTCATCGTGCATCAGCCTAGGTAAGCATGACGCTGACGGCGCCTTCCTGTTTGTCACTGGCCACGACCTCGACACACCGTCTCAGTAGCTACACAAAGCAATCCCGATCCTCGCTAACGTCTATCAGTTCTTGTCCCGTCATATATAGCCTTCTTGAAACAAAACATACCCCCTCGTTTCCGTCATAATGGCCGCCGCCATTAGATCTGCCGTCGGCCGAGGCGCCGCCGCCACTGGGTCGCTGCCTCTGCGCACCGCCGCCGTCGTCCCGGGAGCCATGCGCTTTGCCTCGTCCAAGAGCTTCTTCCCGGAGGAGCCCGAGGCGCCTACCATCAAGACTGCAGTTCCCGGTCCCAACGGCAAAAAGGCCATTTCAGAGCTCGACCAGGTCTTTGACACGCGCAGCGTCAACTTTCTCTCCGACTACAGCAAGAGCATTGGCAACTACATTGCCGACCCTGATGGCAACATGATGCTTGATGTGTACGTTACCCAGCAAAACCTATAAACGTAATCTTAGCCATCCAAGAAGAGCACAAACTCACATAGAAACTTGCAGTTATGCCCAAATTGCCTCCATCCCCGTTGGTTACAACAATGCGCACCTCGCCAAGGCCGCCTCCAGCCCGCAGATGGTCAATGCTCTCATCAATCGTCCCGCGCTGGGAAACTTTCCCTCGAGTGACTGGGCCGAGATACTCAAAACGGGCATCCTCAAGGTCGCCCCCAAGGGTCTGAGCAATGTCTTCACCGCGCTAGCCGGCTCTGACGCCAACGAGCTCGCCTACAAGGCCGCCTTCATCTACCGCCGCCAGCTCGAGCGTGGCGGGCCCGACGTGGAGTTTACCGAGGAGGAGATTACCTCATCCATGAACAATCAGGCGCCCGGCGCCGCCCAGTTGTCCATCTTGTCCTTCAAGACGGCCTTCCACGGCCGCCTCTTTGGCTCTCTGTCCACGACGCGCTCCAAGCCCATCCACAAGCTCGACATTCCCGCCTTTGACTGGCCCCAAGCCGCCTTCCCGCAGCTCAAGTACCCGCTCGAGGAGCACGTCGAGGAGAACCGCAAGGCCGAGCAGGCCTCTCTCGACGAGGTCGAGCACCTTATCCAGAACTGGCACCTGCCACCCGCCGCCGTCATGGTCGAGCCCATCCAGTCCGAGGGCGGTGACAACCACGCCAGCCCCGAGTTCTTCCAGAAGCTGCGCGCACTTACCCGCAAGCACAACGTCCTACTCATCGCCGATGAGGTCCAGACCGGCGTCGGCGCTACCGGCAAGTTCTGGGCGCACGAGCACTGGAACCTCCAGGACCCCCCGGACATGGTCACCTTTTCGAAAAAGGCCCAGACGGCCGGCTACTACTACGCCTCCCACGCCCTGCGGCCTAACAAGGCCTACCGCCAGTTCAATACCTGGATGGGTGACCCCGCGCGCGCCATGATCTTCCGCGCCATCATTGAGGAGGTGGAGCGCCTCGACCTCGTCAACCACACCGCCCGCGTTGGTGACTACCTCTTTGCCAAGTTGGAGAGCCTCGCCAAGCGCTACCCCGACCACTTTAAAAACCTTCGCGGCAAGGGCCAGGGCACTTTTATCGCATTTGACAGCCCCAAGCGAGACCATTTCCTCGCAAAGGCCAAGGAGTTTGGCATCAACATTGGTGGCTCCGGCGCCTCCGCCGTCCGCCTCCGCCCCATGCTGACGCTGCAGGAGCACCACTGCGACATCCTCGTCGACAGTATGGAGAAGATTGTCAAGGCTCTGTAAGAATATATTATGAGGCAGATGAGAGACACACTCTCTCTTTAGAGGCTAGGGTATGCGCGTGGGCCATTCTTTGTTTTGGAGTTGATGTTTATAGCACGCAATGTCCTTTTTCAAATGCAAAAAAAGGCACAAGAACTACGCGGATTGTCGAGCTACGATTTAACAAGCTCTAACATACCATACACGACTATGTGTTCCGTGCCTATTGGCTGTTCTAACTAGTAATATGGCAGCCGACAAAGGGCCGTCGGCCGTCTGCATCTTTGCTCCACCGCAGGTGCTCATCTCCAAGTACAAAGCAGTTTATATTGTCTATCTGTGTATATACCCAGTAAATACTGAACCAAGTCCCAAGAGATAGCCACCGAGATCCTCGTGTCATAACGGGCGTAAAGTCTCCCAAATCAACCATGACGCCGCCCAATGCCGGTCGGTAATTAAAACGTGTCGAAAATCATGTCCGATCAAAATGAAAAAACCAAAAGAAGAAAACACGAATGGAATGTGAAGAAACCATCAATCTCCGTCTCTCGATTTCGGAGTGCCCATAATATCGCCGACAGGAGGCAGTCTGTCTGGCGTACTGTTTCTCCGCCTCTTCTTCGTTGATGGAGCAGGCTCTGGAGACTGCCCGTGCACTGGGCGTGAATCCTGCATCGGTATTGCTGGCGGCAGAGTCTGAGTAGAATAGTACATTCCAGGCTGGTAAATGTACTGCTGCTGGTGGTGGTCAACGGGTGGCCTTGGCATTAGATGCTGTGGCAGCAGTGGTCGCAGTTCTCGCTTCGCCCGGTCTGCTCTGGAGGGACGGCCGCGCTTCTTTGGTGGAGGTTTGGGCGCGCCCGCAGTTCCTTGCGCAGACTTAACGCGCGGACTCCTGCTGTCTGGCATAGTTACAAGGGTCGTCGTCGTCGTCGCTGACTTGGGCAGGACGCCGTTGGGCAATGGGCGAGGTAATATCGATGAGGACCCTTGATAGGAAGGCGGTTGTGGTGGATGAATGGTAGGTTGCAAGGTGGGAGGAGATCTCATCGCTTGGCTGATGGATGGGTAGTCGCCATGGCTACTGCCGGAAGAGTTACGCTCGCGACTGTGGTAAGGCGTAGAAAGTTGCTTCGTTGCGAGCATACATTCATTCATATTGCGGCCTATGGATAAGTATTAGTGGCTAGACAGCTGTGGTAGTGGTCAACTATGAGACCGAGTTGGTAGCGTCTTACCTCGGGGTAGCTGCATGTTCAGCCAATCTGGAACGATGCCATGGGCTTTGACGAAACCCTCGAGTTGATATACATCCACCGAGCTAGTTTTGATCATCTCAGCGAGAACGAATCTCTGCAGTAGCGGATTAGCATGCTAATGGCGCTGATATGGTCATGCGACAAAGCAATATCCCACTTACATGTTCCTTGTTTGTGAATGGGTTGTCCATCTCACATAGAGGGATTCTATTGCTTGACAGAATGCCCTAACAGTGATAAAAGAATAACCCAGGAGAAACGACGTGACTTTGTCGGTAGCGAGGCATCGGGGGCCGGGTAACAATGGTCCAGCGGGAAGCGACTAAAGAGGACTCGAAGTAGATGAAGCGTCTGGGTACGGAGAGGGTAGCAAAACTGCAACAGGAGGAAAAATAAACCGCCGAGGTACACTGCTGCCAAAAGACGGCGCTCGTTTGCTGACTCGGTTTTGCCAGCTGTGGCGGCTCGAGTCAGACTGGTGCCAGCTCGCGTGGACAATGGAGGCGCGCAACGCCGCTGGTATATCTGCAGAAATGTGCAACTACACCAGAAGGAAACGAGCGAGTCCTGTGCGCAAGCGTTGTGGGAAGTACCGCAGAATTTGTACTCGTTCCTCCGTGTTCCTGCTTGTGTTGCCTCTTTCGAAAAATCGTACGTTCAAACGTGCAGGTTGCGCCGCGCTTGTGCTGCCTGATAGCGCCGGGGCGTTTGGTTGCTCGATAGTTGTCGTTTGTGAGCGGCCACGGCCAGGCAGAGTACCGGGGGGGTTCCAAGGGCTGTCGGCTAACACGGTCGCCGAGGGGAATTCCCAGCAGAGAGATGAAGAAGTCAAGTTTCCAGAGGATGTAATGGGAAAGACCAGGGGAAAAAAGAGGGCACGGTTTGCACTTGGCCGCTCTGAATGGCCGCAGACCCGTCCTTCCGCGGCGCGAAAGGGCTGCAAGACCCTCGTCTGCGAGAAGCCCAAAAACAACTAAGACTGCGCGCCCGCTGTCGACGACACCGATGATTTGTTACCGAAAATAATAGCGCTCGAAAAAAGAAGCAACAATAAGACATCCACCAGGGCGGCGTTACTTCTGCATCAGACAAGACTTCGGCAGCAACGGCGAGAGGGAAGGAGAGGAAAAGGGAAATCGACGGGCGGCAAACCATCTACACTAGTTAGTCCTCCTCCCTGTATGTGTGTGGAAGGGACATCATGCTCAAACGGATCACTCCCTCCCTTTCATTGGCACCCTGCGGTGGTGGTGTCTGTGGTATGCCAGCCTCTCCTCGCACCTGCCGCAGTGCACAAGCTTCGATCCCTTGACACTGGACACTGACAGCCTAGATGCAACTACACCCAGGCAGTACGGGAGCACATGATGGCGATGACGGCAGCCCACACACAAGTCCCGCTGGTGCAGCGCCCAGAAAGAAACGGGCCTGCCGCCCCCCCATTTCTGCTCTCCATCGCCTCGCCCCAGCCCGAGTCGCCCCTTCTTATTAGCGGGCGGCATCGGGCCTTGTTCCGGTGGTTGGTTGGCGAGCCGTCGGCGTCGCATGGATGGGGCCAAGAGTTCCTGCAACAGTCGCTGAGTGGTTGAGTAGTCGTCCTGGAAGCCTTTGCTGATGTATCGAGCCGAATCAGCTGAACGTTCTAGTCTACCTTTTTGTGGAGGCAACCGAGGAGGAAACAGGTGCAAAATGCCTGTCGAGCTGGGTTTGTTTGAATTCGCAAGTCACTGCGCTACCCGGTCTGCAAGGTACACCACGATGATAGCCGTTTTAGCGCACTAACATTGGATACACCCCCCTCCCTCTTTCTCTCTCTCGAACAAAGGCAGCCGGCAAACCAGCATGCAAGTCTTTTTAGAGGGTAACACCAGCAGCGGAAGGCCTTTTCGGTACTCGTGCGAGACAGGCGTATGACAAGCCATGCTGCGACCTCCCTGATTTGCTTTGTCAGGCTATGCTTCCGGTTCACGTTCCGGCGCGCCATCCTACTGGTAGTAGGTTGAGTCAGCTGTCAACCTGTTCGGTGAAACGGGAGGATCTTGCCCTCTGCCAGAGACAGATCGACGACCACGGTGCATGGCGGAGCATGAGAGATGTCGCAACAGGCTGCCTCTATCCGGCCGGCCGCCTCGCTCGTAACGTGCGGGGCTTGTTGGGCAAGGATGCGACAGGTGTGGCTGCCAACGACCCGCTGGTGCTGGAAGAGTAGGTTGGAGTGCTTTTTTGGTGCAGATATGATGGATGCAAGGCTTTGCCACCGTTCGTCAAGCCCTCCCTCTTTTGGCTCTGGGGGTATTCTTCAGCTTTCGAGTTACTGACTCGGCAGCCTGGGTTTGAGCTGACAATTTTTCCGTCAAATTTTTGGACAAAAGAATAAGTGCGTGACGCTTGTTGACCAGAGTGATGTACCGCACACCCTCCTTGTCAGATCCGTCGACGGGTTGCTAGCCTCCACAGCTGCACTTATGAGCATTGACGTGCAGCTGCACGTTATCCAGCGAGTAGCCACATAACGACCTTGCTAACCGTCCCTTCCAGGTTTATTGTTGTCAAGACCTCTTGTCTCATCTGGGCATACAAGGTTGAGCTGGCCCGATGACTTTGACCAAAATAGTTCTCAAGGCTGTCGCGGCGTCGCCTGCATACAAGTCCATTCAATGTCTCAGAGGGGAGACTCTGGAAAAACTCCTGACTCGGCCTGTGGAATGATGGCTTTTGCGCCCACGCAAGAGAAAAACGGCGCTGATGTTGCCTTTCTTGTCCTGGGCAGAATGGCAACTAACTGCCTGGCGCGATACGAAGGCGAAAAGCAACTTGGGCTTGTCCGCGTGATGTGGTTGCCTTTTGGCGGAGTCGCACAGTGTGACATCCTTACTGGGGAATGGCACCTCGTGCTCACAGTAGCTTCTGTCGGTTGACGGCTTGGATGACTCTTTTTCTGCGGCCCTGCTGGCAGCTACCCAATCAGCAGACGCGGCTTCGTCTCTGGGGCAGCTCGAGCGAAAAGGGCGACAAAAGGCATGGCAGTGGCGACCTTGAAAAAGGCTGCAAACAGGTGACACAATTGGTGGAGAGAAGAGACATGCAGCACACACATATTCTCATCGGTTTGGGGGTGGAGGCGACCCCCCGTGTCTTTTGGCGGCGAGTCGCATCTTGGCTGGCATCGTGCTCTCTGCACCTGCCTTGTACATGATGCGCATCTGCTGGCACCGACGGACAGTCTGACTCTTATATAGCGAAGCTGGCTTACACTGACCTCTGACAAGGACATGCACAATGTGCTGGCAAAAGACGGCGGGCCCCACTGGCAGTTCATGCTTGACTGTTGGATTAGGCTTTTGACGAGGCTCAGCCCAACGTCGTGTAACAGGCTGGTCATGTTGTGCGTGCTGCTGAGAAGCGGCCAGAGAAGCCCTCGGGTCTGGGGTACTCTGGAGTTGGGGTTCTTCTGTGGCTGCATTTCTAGCGCGGCGCTCTTATGCCATGATCTGCTGCGACCTTGAACGACTTGGCAGCAACCAATAGTGGAATAGCGCAGATTGGGCGAGGATTATTACGTCCCAAAGGCGATTGGCGGTCAGGCCTGAGAGGCTATGAGTGGGCTTGACGTGGGAATGCACAGCATTGGGCTGACCGACTTGATAATAGCGAATAGCAGGTCTTTGCCCAAATCTGCGTCGATCGGGGGCGATACATGCAACTTTTACTTTACGTTTCGATCCGCCAATGAGATGCCAACGAGAAATGACAAGCGGAGAAGGTTCTCGTCTTTGACTTGAACTATCGCGTGGTGGCTATATTTTACTGTCTATAGGAGAATAGCAGGGATGACCAATCCGCCGATGGATCAACTGTAGCGTTACACTACACCGTGTAGAGAGGAGATGAAGGGAAGATTGACTCAAACGATTGTGCTAGTAGTAGAGAACTGACGCCAACATGCGAATATTGACTTTTGATAAGACGTATCCGTACATCTTGGAACAATTTGATGGCGTACGGCGGCTCATGGATCGGTTGCACGGCCTTACAAATATCCGCGACGCGGTGCTGCTGCGTTACAAGGCCGCGCTCAGACACGACAGACAGAGTATCCGTACCCCAGCTTTTATTGGCCGGCCTCATGTGGAAAAGCACAACGGTTCAGTTCAGCCCAATTCACAATACCAGAGCTTGCAATCGATATCACAACTACAACTGCATCGTCAATCTCGTTCTGCTTGGACAGTGCTGCAGCGGAATACGGAAAGCCATTGGCTCGGCCGGCGCAACTGACAACTGCAGAGGAAGCGCTGCTCCGCATAGCGCCGTCTGGAACTAGCGACTTTTGCCTCCCCTCCAACTGCACCATTGATGGCCTGCAGTGTTTGCGAGCCTCCTCTGCCACCCGCATAATCATTGGTGTTGCACGATTGCTTCAGACATCGAAACGAGGATTCACTCAGACAAGTACGCAGTTTTACATCGACTCACTGCATCGTCTGCATTCTGCGCCTCGATTTTCATCGCCTGCCCCCCCGTCAATGTGGTCATGAAGGATGACGAGAACGCGACGGTCGAGATGCAGAAAATAAAGCTGGAGGACGGAATCAACGGCGTCGCCGCGGCGCACCATGCCGAATCCACGACGGCCGCCATGACGGACGCGACCAAGGGCATCAAGCTGGAGAGCTCGAGATCCCCGTCGACAGAGGGGGCCAAGTCGCGAACAGATGGCAATGGAACCCCAAGCTCATCACGCCCGCGATTGTCGCGCAAGTCGTCGCGCAAGGCCACCCCGACTCGAGAACCGCCCCTGTTTGACCATTTCCCCGATATGACCTCTGAGGCCTGCAAATCCTTTCAGGTTATTTCTGACTGTCTCTACGGCTCCAAGCACCTGGGCTCGACGGAAAACGACGCGTTTGACTGCGACTGTCGGGAAGAGTGGCGTAAGTTGGCCCACCGCCCCCTTAACCTGCCTCGTGGCCAAGTCGCAGAATACCTGGTGATGCGCAGCTGGAAAATTGAGCTCTACTGACAATTTTTCATCCTGCAGAGGATGGCGTTAATATGGCATGCGGCGAAGACTCGGACTGCATCAACCGCGCGACAAAAATGGAATGCAGCGAAACGGCGGGCAACTGCGGCGGTGGCTGCCAAAATCAACGCTTTCAACGGAAACATTACGCCGACGTGTCCGTCATCAAAACGGAGAAGAAGGGATATGGCCTTCGCACCGACACCGATTTAGCCGCCAACGATTTCATTTTTGAGTATATTGGCGAGGTCATCAACGAGGCCACGTTTCGACGGCGCATGCTCCAGTACGATCATGAGGGCATCAAACACTTTTACTTCATGTCTCTCAACAAGAACGAATTTGTCGACGCAACTCGAAAAGGCAATCTGGGGCGCTTTTGCAACCACTCGTGCGTCCCCAACTGCTACGTGGACAAGTGGGTGGTTGGCGACAAGCTGCGCATGGGCATATTTGCGTTGCGCGCAGTTTCTGCTGGCGAAGAGCTTGTTTTCAACTACAACGTCGACCGGTACGGCGCTGACCCTCAACCCTGCTACTGCGGCGAGCCCAATTGCCTTCGCTTCATCGGTGGTAAGACTCAAACGGAACGGGCCACCAAGCTTCCTCCTGCGACCATTGAAGCACTTGGTATCGATGTCGGCGATGGTTGGGACACGACTGTTGTTAAAAAGGCGCGCAAGAAGCGTGCCGACGAGGATGATGAGGACTATGTCGGCAGTCTTCAGGCACGTCCTCTCGACGAGGAAGACTCCCGCAAAGTCATGGCTACACTCATGCAATGCAAGGAAAAATGGATCGCAGTCAGGCTTCTCGACCGCATTCAGCAGAGCGATGATGAGCGTGTCATTCACAGCGTCATGCGTATGCACGCATATCAAATCTTCAAGACGACCCTGCACACGTTCGGTGACGACCACAACGTTGTCTTGCAGGTGCTTTCCATCTTGGATGGCTTCCCGCGTCTGACGAGAAACAAGATTCAAGACTCGAATATCGAGGCCACCGTTAAGGAGCTATCTACATCAGAGCACGAAGATGTTGCATCAAAGTCGAAAAAGCTTTTGGATGACTGGAGCAAACTAGAATTGGCGTACCGCATTCGTAGGCGCAAATTTGAACCTGGCATGCAGACCCAAAGTATATACGAGGATCGCAGAGGCCCGGCGCGAGAGGGAGACGCGACTGCAGTCACGCAAACACCACAGAACAAAGCTGCATCCCAGCCCATCAATGCCCCCAAAGGGCCTCGCAGCAATATACCACAAAGAAACGGCAACTTCCAAGCCGGAAACAGCTCACGTCAACGGCAACGCTTTGGCAACAATGGACCTCTACCGCAAGGCTGGTTCTCTGCCAAAGACGCCGGCGGCAACATGTACTATTATGACAAACAGGGCACAACGACATGGCAGCGTCCCACACTTCCCGCTGACCAGACGCCAAAGGTCCCCTCCAAGGCCCAGCAGGAGCAGCTGATGATTCAAAACATTATCGCAAGGGTGACCAAAGAAGGCACGCCGAAATCATCAACGTCACAGCATTCACAATCTTCAGAGACGCCAAACAAGGACTCTCGGTCAGACAAGTGGCGAGCACTGTCCCAAGATAAGCAAATGAAGATTTACGAAAACACTGTACGAGCCCGACACTGGGGAACAAAAGCCTCTCGATCTTCCCTTACTGACATTGTTTTAAGGTCTTTCCCCATATCAAATACGTCTTGGATAAATTTCGGCATAAACTGCCAAAGGATGACCTGAAGCGTTTGGGCAAAGAGCTGTCCAAGAAGTTGGTAGCTTCAGATTACAAGAATAGCCGCGTCGCCGACCCGACGGCCAAACTGCACGAGAAGCAAGCCCGCAAAATCAAGACGTATGTCAAGGACTTTTTAGACCGAGCAGTGCACAAGTACGAGGCGCAAAAGAAGGAACAGGGCGCCGGTGGCGAGACCGGAGGCTCTACAGAGAACGCTACCACAGATCTTTCCGGCGCTGCCGACGACAAGGGCGACGACGCCGAGCTGAGCGACATGGACATGGACGATTCGCCAGCTAGCCGCAAGCGCAAGCACGACGATGTTGCCGACACCGAATTGCCCGACGCGACGCCTCCGGCCGTCGACGGCCCAGAGATGAAGCGCCTCAAGGAAGAGGAAGTCGGCGCGGCGGCGGCGGCGGCGGCGATGCCCAGCCCGCCACCTCCACCGCCACCGCCACCACAAGACGAGGGTGCGGACCTGACGGAAGAGCAGCAGGCGCTGCGGGAGCAGGAGCGGGCGCTGGAGCGTGAAAACGAAGAGGCGCAGCGCTTAGAGGACGAAGCGGCGAGGACAAACGGAGAGCAGCAGGAGCAGAATCGAAAACAGGAGGTTCGAGTCACTAAGCCCTGCCTTGTTTTCTTGCAGTAATTTGTCAATTATCAGTCGGGAAAGGAGCTTTACTTGGCCGTCCAAGCCCCCTTTTCTTTTATAAGATGAGCAGAAAAAAGGGAGGAAAACAGAGGGAATGTGTAATTGGTGGAAGGGATGGACTGGGAGAGAGTGGGAGAGAGCATGGCGGAAGGCGAAAGATTCATTGATATCTGACTTTTTTTTTTCTTATTTATGCTACCTTTGGTCTTTTATAACAAAAGCGCCTCGACTTTTTTTCTTTGCACCGAAAACTTTTTATGCTCGAACCGGCTGTCCTGGTGTGTTTTTTTTTTCTCATGGAAACCCAATTTGGGATGCTTGCTTGCTTGGTATACTGGAATCTGCAGGAAAGCAGGAAATTTGGATAGACTCGCTTCGTGGCTTGCAAATTCCCGTCTGGCAACAAAGGGGGACACGGCTGTACACAATACATTACACTTTTGTTATAAAGTCAACCTTGTCAATATGTGCTGGGGTATATATTGAATAATGTACCAGTAAATAACGAGAAAACGCCGTGTATGCTAGATACCAGTTCTCCCAAACGCCGAGAAACAACCGCTTTTCCATCGATATGACCCAGGGTTTCCACCAACTTCTTCAATCGCTGAAGTCATCCTCGCTCGACTCGACCTCGTCGTCGTCGTCGTTGTCGTCATCACCACTCCTCTTGCGCTTCTTCTTACTCTTTTGCTGCTGCTGCTGCTGCTGCTGCTGCTCCTGCGCCCTCGGCTTCCTCAACACGTCTCCCTTGCGCACAAACACAAAGCTCCTCGCCTCTCTCTCCTCTCCACGCCACGCACCACCACCACCTTTTTTACTCCTAACCACGCCCAGCGTGCGCGCGTGCTTGTACCCCGGATACGCGGCCGCGTGAAAGCGAAAGCTGGCGTCGGCCTGCAGACCAACGTGCCGCGCGAGGTCGCGCACGTTCCACAGCGTGTAGGGCTCGCCCTCGAAGACGGTGACGACGACGCTGCCGCCGGGCGCGAGGATGGAACGGAAAAAGCCGACGAGGAGCTCTTGGTTGTACCGGACTTGTCGGTTGACGTCGGTGGATTTGCCGCCGACGTGCGGGAAATTGAAGAGGATGCGGTCGAAGCGCGGAGCGCTGCGGCTGGTGAGGGATGGGGGAAGCTTGGTGGCGTCGACGTTGTAGAGGATTTTGTTGGTGGTGGGCAGGCGGCGGGTGTCGTGGGTGTCGTCGTCGCTGTCGACGTCGCTGGCATTGTCAGTCGCGTGAGGTGCAGCGCTGCTGCTCGGCGGTGTCGCCTCCTCGTCGGTGTCGTCGGCGTCGTCTTGGCGATGTGAGTCCCCGTCGGCGGCGGTAGCATCCTTGTAGTCCTTGTTGTTTGCCTTGTCGGGCGACGGCGGCGGCTTCTCGCCGTG
>JAPFUP010000242.1:0-13325 GCA_030780425.1 Beauveria varroae | reverse complement strand
GTTGCGTTGATCGCCACCTTGGATGAGAGTCGTTCCGAACACTTCGATGACGTGACGGAAATGCCGAATTTCTACGATATATCAGTTTCAATTTCGGACTCGACGGTTCTAGATTATTATCAAATAATGCATTTTCCAGCACAGTCCAGGTATTGGATTGCAGTATCACGAGATGGTAGCTTGGGATATGACCATCTACGGACAGTAATACGTTCTGTGGCGAGAGAAAGGGATAAAAAGGACTGCAACCCCCGCGGGTGACCCTTCAAAGAGACGGCGACCAACCCGTGACGAGAACGAAACGCAGGGCTATGTGAGCGATGATGAGTCGGAGTCGGAGGAGCAAGATGTGCTAAGGGGAAGGAAGAGACGACGACAAGACAACTTTAGCTTTGATGGCTACGTCACGCATTTCAATAGTCGCGGGTTTCTGGCAAAATTTGACTGGGAGCTGCAAAAATATGTCGGGCTCGCCTGAAGTTTCTGCCTAGAGTACTAATTCAGTGCTTTTCCTATGCTCCTGCCGTCTTGCTACTCGGGATTACTAGCACCGCCACCTGGAAGGCCTTCCCCTGACGGCGCAATCGCCGACAGCCACTTCATAGTAGACCAGAACTCTCAAGTCGGGCCAGATTTCATCCTGTACATCATTTTGAAAGGCTACTATATCGGCAGCGACGTGCAGGCAATGGTAATGTGCCTGCCATGCTCCTCCAACGTCTCACTTGTGTTGACAGCATGTTGCCGGGAAATATTGCAAGTGAGGGGAAAACATTGTGTATGATGGCGCCGCACGGAGCCGTCGTTTCCGTCGCCGGTGGAAGCCCTGCAACGAGGTGGTTGAAGTTGGCTGATGCCACTTCGTCGGAGGGGTGTGCTCCGAGGAGGGTGCTGCCACACTTAGTACTGGAGACTAAGCTTCGAACAGGCTATAAGGTCACTAGTTGTGAGTAAAAGCACCACGCAAGTACTGGCTGGACCGGCTTGCCTCGACCCTGGAAAGGTATGTCCCCAGGTTAAAGGCTGCGACGAGCGGTGTAGCCAAGGTCGGATGTGTTTGCACGTAGAGCTACCGGGAATCCAGACAAGTCAAGCATTCCTGTGGACATAGCCTGATATCATCACCAATCTGCTCTGTTGGCTGGTTTGCGCACCAATTTCTGTCCACGCTGTAGTTTTGACTTCAAATTGCTAGCAAGACTGTCAAGATCGAGACTTTGAGTGACAGGGGTGAAAGCTTTCCCCATCCCCATGGCGGACCCCACTTGGTCTGTGGGCGCGACCAGGTTGGTCGTTTTACTCTCTTCGCTGCGTGGTCTGGGTGCAGCCGTTATACCAGCCCGGGTCGGGCCATATTCCCGGCTAGTCACTCCACATCGTGTATCACTCACAGATACTTTTTCTTGTGATGCTTGTCTCTTTAACCACCCCCTTAACCCCTCCCCTTACACAGTTTTCCAGCCAACAAGCTAGTCAGGATCCTGCAGGCGCCTTACGACCAATTGAGACATGGTAAGTCGACAAATAAGGAGAGGACGAAGACAAACAAAATCCACTATGTAATCACTTCACAGCGACCTACAGGCAGCTGAGATCCCGTAATAGCCCAAGTTTACACTCAACTCCTCTACCTGTCGTGGCTGACAACTGTTACGCACGTAATTTCGTATTCCTAGTTCTACCTACCCTCCCCAGTCTATTTCAAGATTATTCTGGCCGCTTATTGAAACCCCTAGTACCTCTCCCCCCGAGACTCCATCATCACTTTACTGAATCACCTCTCGTACTTCCTCACCTCTTTCGTTCATACATTCTCGAGTACAAGCGCGCCACCAGTCGCTTCCAGTGCAATACCAGCGTGCAATTTAGTGAGTTCCACGTCATCTTTCAAATCTACCATTAGGTATAGCTAACCATAATGGCACCAACAAAGCTTCAACTAGTCCACATCCTCAGTTGCTCACACCCGAATCCACACCGGCGTGAAGGCTTGTCGGTGCAGCTACTCTGACTGCGGTGGACGATACTCTGACGTACGATACTCCATTCTCTTCACAATCGTCACCATATAACCAATATCTCAGCTACCTCCCGCAATAGCTGCCGATTTAGACGCAACGACCACAGGGACAGTCACCGTCGCAGTCGTCACCAGCGCGGCTGAGCACGACCCCAACCCCAGCAGGGCTCTAGAGGGTCGCGCGTCCGACTTCAAGATTAGCGAAACATCTTATACTTCTGATTACATCATGTCTTCTCACGCTCGCATCGGCAAGAATAGCGGCGAGAAGTTCTATAGTTGCGACTACCCTGAGTGCGGGGGCAAATTCCTTCGCGTATGACACTCCGTCCTCTTAATAACGCCGCACATCACTAACATTATAACTAGCATATAAATTTACACCAGCATATGGGGAGAATACATAACAACGATGAGCAACCCTTAAAATGCAGCGTCGATGGCTGTCAATTTGGTTACAACACCGTGGGGAAGCCCTCCGATTCTGACCAGCAGATGCCTCAGTACGCTCCCCTCCTTCTGTTCAACTTCATTCCAAAGCCGTTGTACGCAATAACACGCTCTAGAGTTCTCGACCAGCAGCGAGGACGAGTTCGTCAGGCCCGCACGAACCGTCACAGTCTCAGGCAAAAGGTGCGATAGAAACCATTCCGAAAACGATCCATGGGAATGCCCACCGGATGACCACCCAAGCAATGGAGAAGGGAAAGTATTAACGAGAACGAGACAGTGCGACGGACAGACCCCTTGCTTACGCTGCAATGAGCGAGCAAACAGCTGCTCCTGCGATCCTCCTTGCACCCGCATTCCGATAAAAAATGGCGTCATACCTTCCGCTAAGAACTTACCTGATTTATATCCGCCGCAAGGCATGATAACAGGACCTAGAAACTCACCTCCGTTACGCTCGCCTCTAGCCACTAGCTCCGCTCACCACATACTGTGCGATTCCCCGTCGGCTATATCGGAATGGAGCCAGCCGCCCGATGCTCAGCTGGAAAGGTACGAACCGGTGGCTGCTCCTGAAGTCCCTAATCGATCTGGCGTCCCCGTCTGTACGTATAGCCCCAATTCGCCTTCTCTTCCTATATCTCTAATCAGCTGACACGATGAATTTGCACGTAGTTGGCTCCTCGTCGGCTAGTTTGCTCGCAGAGAGTCCCACATAAAAGGGCAAGCTCTATCGTATTTGGAATCATGGCAAAGATGTGCGTCATCCTTTTGAACCCGCATTCATGAGGCTAACTATTCATCTAGTCAAGCGCAAACAATGAAATCTTTCTTTATGTTAAAGCATTCGCGTGCTTCGTAAGATATAATGGAAATGGAGAACTGGAAGTCTTTGACGCGGGGACTTTCATGGTTGTTCAATCCACGAATGGATGTATAGAGGTAGGGGCGAGAGAGCTATGTGCGGCATCTAACGCTATATCAGAGTGTCTTCACCACGCGGACATGACCTCAACAGCAATGGGCCTCTTGCTCGAAGGGCGACTAGTTTTCAGATCTATGAAGGGTCTTACGATGAGCAATATGCCAAAGGTATTTGACAGTCATGGAATAGTGCTTTGCTTTAACCCAGGACTGTCTCTCGAAGAGACCAAGATCTTGATACGGATGCACTTGCCCTTTGGCGAGTATCTAAGACTAC
Organism: Beauveria varroae; assembly: GCA_030780425.1. Classification (NCBI taxonomy): domain Eukaryota; kingdom Fungi; phylum Ascomycota; class Sordariomycetes; order Hypocreales; family Cordycipitaceae; genus Beauveria; species Beauveria varroae. The sequence continues at coordinate 9,654 of JAPFUP010000242.1, read as the reverse complement.
ATGGTGCGATGACTTGGGCACATGCTTAGCAGGTATCTGGCTGGAGTTTTGTTTCTAGATGTGAGTTACCGCGATACAAACTCCGAAGCCTCCCATAAGCCTACTAACACATAAAACAAGAAACTGGTGCATTGCAAGCATGGTCTAGTTGAAGTGGAGGCTTAAGTTGACAGTTTGCTATGGCATGAGGGATGTTTTGAGGGTTTGGAGAAGAGCGCAGGCAGCTGTCAAAATGCTGGGCGAGATCTTGTCTATTTTGACGCGTCTTCTGCAGAGAGGATGGAATACACTCCTTCTCTTTCAACAGCCTGCAAGTTCCTGAAATATATCCTCCCTTGCTTTTTTTAGCGTCAAATAAATCGTTTCTTCTTTAATTATCATGTCTCTGTCTGGTCGTCAAATACCACCATTCCACGAGAAAGCATACCGATGCAGGAAACGTTTCCGCACCAGCCACACCAGCCGTTATCTAGATAGGCCCTGTGCGCACGGAGCGCCCATGCCGGCCGAGTTATGAACGCACAAAGTGGTGGGGCATTTGAGGAGCTTTTCTTTTGCATGTCTGTCGATTGAGCATCACGTCGAGGTACCAGTGCGCACCATGGGCGTCTCCAACAGGTACTTTACGGGGGGATCCTGGCCGTCCCGGCCTTGTCGTGACCGAGTCACGTCGCCAGAAAGGAGGGGACGCGTGCCTGGCCATATGATGTAGAGCAGCACCATGCCCAGCTTTGGCCACCTTCAAGTGCAGCACCCCTGGTCCAGTGCAATTCAGCTAATGTCCGCCACCCTCTCCCGGCGCCATCCTTCACGGCAGGGCTCGTGCGATTGTAGGCCTGCTGGGTGTCGACGGAGCACCCCTCCCCTGCGCAGCGCCGTGCCGACCTCCTGCCCTGAGAGTCCTGCACGGCTACAGCTTTTTGTCATTGTATATGATCCATATCGGCGCCGCCTCGCCGCGAGATTGCCGCTGTGTCTTTTCTCCTCCGTTATTTGGCCCAATCTTCCGTGCTTCGTCTGCTCAACGTTACTTGTCAAGAACCGTTTGTGTTTTCCCTACCTCTTAAACAGACGCCCATCCCAAACTCATGCCATGAGTCACTCAATCCAGTTTATACTCTGTGGCGATGCAAATATCCACGATGGCACAGCTCCCGCGCCATCCTTCGGCTCCGAGGATCTGTCTCACAATCTGGTGCGATTTTCCCGCCATAACACACTTCATACCGGTACCGCCGCTAACATGCTGTAGAATCCACACGACGTCGTGTCACCTACTTTAAAGCGAAAATTCGATAACTACTCTGACTACCCCCAAACCACCGACGAAAACCAGGGTGTTGCTGCCTTGCTGCTGAGCTGGGAGGGCGAGTCATCTGCCAGAGGCAACGTACTCGAAGTCCAGCGGGTTTTAGAAAACGACTACCGCTTTTGCACGCAAACTTTCGAGATTCCCTGCGTGGAAAATCCCATTACAAAACTCGCGGCACCGCTGGCGGCTTTTCTCGAAAGAGCGAATCAAAGTCGTCTTCTTGTTATCTACTACACAGGATATGGCTTTCTTGACTCGTCCATGCAGCTATGTTGGGCTCGGTATGTTTTGCCCGACTATGGTATTCGTCCGTATGGATCAGCGTCTGACTTGCTATAGATCTGCCCAACATCGCTCGTTCAGACTGAAATGGGCTGCAATTTGCCTTCTCTTTGAATATACCCGGGCTGATATACTTCTTTTGCTGGACACCTATTTTAACTTCGAAAATATTCCCTCTAGCAACGGATTGAGACAAGTGATCGCCGCAGGGCAGCAAACTGCCCCTGACTCATCGAATTTCACGAAGTGTCTTATTCAAGCGCTCCACGACTTACACAAAAGCCGGACGTTCTTTACTGGACAACTATTCGCCGACATGACAGCCATCGCCAAGGCCAACAACACCAGTCCCTTCATGATGACACCCGATACAAACAATGATATATATCTCACTCCATTACCACAGTATTGGCCACTAAACACTAAGCATAGATCTGCTCCATTTCACAGCGGGCTCTTTGCGCCGATAGACCTCGCACGCGGTCGCCAAGATGCCAATTTAGCATCGCCGCCTCGAGTCCTCCCTTTAGAATACAAGAACAGCTACCCGAGTTCGGACTCGAATTCAGCTTCGCGCTACCTGGGCTACGGATCAGATTCTGAAAATGGACATACAAAAGGCCAGATTCAGTCTATGACCGCCTCACGGCTCAAAGGTCGGGACAACTCAGGCAGCGCCGGGAATGGTGGTACCTACTGCATGAAGGTTCCGTGTTGTTTCTCCTTCGCCGGCTGCAATACCGAACTCAAAGATCAATATGGCTGGCGGCGACATATTGAAACTGTACATCTCCGTTTCGAAACATACAGGTGTTCACTCTGTTACGAGAACGGCAACTTCTCAGAGTACATCTATAAAGAAAGTCTCACAAAGCATTTTCATCAAGTGCACAAGGATAGCCACCAAGACATTACAAAATACGTGTATAGTTGCCGACAGACGTGCAGGACACGACCAGAAGCGTTATCCTGTCGCACGGAAGGGTGTGTCGAATTCTTCCGCGGCATTTATACCTGGTCGCACTGGACTAAGCACGTCTGGTCGCACATAAAACTTGGTCACGAAATCGCTATCGAACGCAACACTTCGTTCATCAACTATTCGGTAGCTGAAGGCATCATCGAGCAAGGTCGTAATGGCGAATATATGTTGTGTCTCTAGCCCGCCCGGACTCGCTTTAGCTGCTTTCTGTGGCGTCTGCCTTGTAGTTGTCGCGCAGCAAGATGTGTCCGCCTTTCCCAATTGGCTGGCTCCCGGCGACGAGAGACAACTTCTCTCACGCTGCTGCGCTCGGTGGTTTCGCAAGTAAATCAGGAGTCTCAATGTAGAGAACGAAAATCCGGTCGCAGAACATCATCAAGAGAAGTTCAATATAGCTCGACACAACGAATGTCTATACGAGTTTGCGGAGTCAGGTCGGCTAGTCATGTGGACTAGGCAGAGAAAGAGATCATTGATTACCTTTTTTAGATGCGTGTCCTCCGCGTACTCAGCATGGCCTACGTGCTTTGCTGTGGCCAACAGCAGCGCTGATGCACCACCATCCCGCTCAAAGAAGACTGTGAAAAAAATTACAGTATGTGACCAAAGATAGTATCTAGACATAGAGAGATAGCCGATAGTGTAAACATAGAGAAATGCAGTTATACAGCCAGTCCAGGCCGAAGCAGAAACCGTGGGCGTTGAGGCAGGCAAGCACAACGCAGTTTAGTCCTGTTAAGGCGTCGAAGCAAATGATGGATTTAACATACTTGCCAAAGGCATCCCACCAGTATTATTTGTACGTCGCTTGGGAGCACTGAAATGGTCTACTTTCTTCTCGACCTCTGTCTGCGGACGCTTCCCCGCAGCTGTGGCAGGCTCCTCTCGAATACTGGGCCAGTGGTGCTTGGTAGAATTGGCTGAACAAGCCTCGCTTGGCTGCTCTGCAGTCTTGATGCATTCGAGAGGTATTTCGCATAAGATTTGCTCCTCTAGTTCGCGGATCCGTTGCTCTTTTGAGTTTTGCTCCTTCTCTAGTTCGTGGATCCGTTGCTCCTTTGAGCTTTGCTCCTTCTCTAGTTCGCGAATCCGTTGCTCCTTTGAGCTTTGCTCCTTCTCTAGTTCGCGGATCCGTTGCTCCTTTGAGCTTTGCTCCTGTTCTAGCTCATGAATTCGTCGCTGATTTGATTGCTGTTGCGTCTCCATGTATTGGCAGCTTTCGCCCCGCTTGACGCATGCATCACATTGTGGTCTGGCGGCTGAACACTTCAGGCATTAGTTAACATCAATAGCCCGCTATATTAATGTCCTCATGTTAAACTCACTCTTATCTTTCTTCGACGGCAGGCTGTGCACGCGGTCACAGGTCCCCCTTTCTGAGGAAGAGTTGCATTGGAAAAAAGTACTCCGGGACAGGGCTTCGGAGCCAGTAGTGGCCGATTGTCACCCAAGTGTACAGAATAGATTGGTAAATTATGATTGCAGGTACTGTAGCGATTACTATGGCGGAAGTTGTTCTCTATATGAGATGAGGCCACCAGAATTGACTCGTCCAGGTGTGGCGGCGGGAAGAGATGAATGGACTTACAGGGTGCTGCGGAGGAGGGGGCACCGCGCATATGTATTTAGCACCTGCGGATCGCTGTCGCCGCGCCCCCCCCCCCCTACCCTTCCCACACGCACACCTCCGGCTACATACTTGTGTTCCGAGGAGCAAGAGTATTTGAGACAGCCTGCCTCGGCCTTGAAAAGATTTGTCCCCTGGAGTCACTGCCAACAACGGTGTGGCTGGGGGTATGGTCTTAACCAAGGTCGGATATGTTTGAGTTCTCTAGCAGTTTACTAGCATCCAAACATGTCGAGCACCTTCGTGGACCTAGCCTGATATCGTCACCAATATGCTCTACCGACTAGCTTACGCACCATCTCTAGTCCAAACTGTGGTCTTGACTTCAGAATGCTAGCCAAGGGACGTTGTTCCTGGGCATGTCATGACTTAGTAGTTACTTGTTGTGGAAAAATTACTTGTGGGAAAACCATATAATATTCGTTTTCTCCCTTCTCAAACTTATGATTATACACTAGTTGATAATATACAAACACTGTTATTCCTCTTTCAAAGATTGTATCCCTGCCGGCCACGTGCGCTGCTACTCCCGTCCTACGAGAACTTCCTGATCCTCCTCTTGGACCTGAAGTACTGCCACACATCGGCGACTGTTGGTACTAACTGTACATAGAGGCCATGCGGCAGCCGGAAGACTGCATCGAGAGGTCAACGAGTTCGATCTGACCACCGTAGAGGTCGAAGATTCCATAGCCATAGGCGGGAAGCTGGTCAAGGGGAGCGACTGCGACCGTGACGTGAGCTTGGGGCTCGCAAAACTGCTCAGTCTCGGGGGCAGGGTAGCGCTCGTTGAAGCACCAGGTCTCCGAAGGCATGTGCTGAGTGTCCTGTTGCATGAGCTGCTGCTGGACAGCGGTGGCATTATGCGTGACGTAGGAATCCAAGTGATCTTCGCGCACAGTAGGGCACTGGTCGGCAACGAGAGCAAGGCTGACACTGCTTCTTACGGGTGCTGTCATATCCTGAGAGCTGAGTTCGCTCCGCATGTGCGGGACTTGAGAAGACGGGTGGATGTTGCTTTGTAAGGTGGTGACGTTGAGGCTACCCTGATTGATGACGTAGAAAGACTGCTGTACGTACTGAGGCATCTGCTGGTCAGAATCGGAGGGCTTCCCCACGGTGTCGACGAGGCTTCCTCTCTCGCTTTTGTAACTCCATTGACAGCGATCGAAGCTGCAATTGGGTCGCTCGTCGTCGTTGCGGGTTCTCATATGCTGGTGTACATTACAATGCTGGCCACGATGTCAGTGATGTAGAGCGTTATTAAAAGGACGGAGTGTCGTACGCGAAAGAGTTTGTCCCCGCACTTAGGGTGGTCGCACCTATGGCGCTTCTCGTCGGCTTTGACGCGCTTGTCGATGCGAGCGTGAGAAGACATGTTGTGATCAGGAGTACAAGTTGTTTCGCTAATCTTGAACTCGGACGCGCGGCCCTCTAGAGTCCTGCTGGGGTTGGGGTCGTGCTGTTGACAGCCGCGCTGGTGACGACTGCGGCGGTGACTGTCCCTGTGGTGGTTGCGTTGAAATCGGCAGCTATTGCGGGAGGGACCTGAGACGTTAGTTATATGGTGATGATTATGAAGAGAATGGAGTATCGTACGTCAGAGCATCGTCCACCGCAGTCAGGGTAGTGACCACATGAATGGATGTTGTTTGTCTTTGTCCTCTCCTTTGTCGACTTACAAAGTCTCAACTGGTCGTAAGGCGCCTGCAGGATCCTGACTAGCTGGGTGGCTGGAAAAAATGTACAAGGAGAAGGGACGAGCATCACAAGAAAAAGTATCTGTGAGTGATAAACGATGTGGAGTGGCCAGCCGGGGATATGGCCCGACCCGGGCTGGTACCACGGCTGCACCCAGACCACGCCACTCAGTACACAGCGCAGGGAGCAAAACGATCCCAGGTGACAGGCGGTACCACCGACCAACCTAGTCGCGCCCAGTTTCCACGGACCAAGTGGGGTCCGCCATGGGTGTGCTGCGACGTGCAGGCAATGGTAATGTGCTTGCTATGCTCCTCCAACTTCTCACTTGTGATGACAGCATGTTGCCGGGAAGCATTGCAAGCGAGGGAGAAACATGGTGTATGCATGTGCGCCGCACGGGGCCGTAGTTTCCGTCGCCGATGGAAGCCCTGCAACGAGGTGGTTGAAGTTGGCTGATGCCACTTCGTCGGAGAGGTGTACTCCGAGAGGATGCTGCCACACGTAGCACCAGAGACTAAGCTTCGAACAGGCTACAGTACAATGTCACTAGTTGTGAGTAGAAGCAATACTCAACTACTGGCTGGACCGGCATGCCTCGACCCTGGAAAGGTATGTCCCCAGGTTCAGAGCTGCGACGAGCGGTGTGGTAGCAGCCAAGGTCGGATGTGTTTGCGCGCAGAGCTACTGGGGATCCAGACAAGTCAAGCAAGCTTGTGGACCTAGCCTGACATTGTCACCGATCTGCTCTGTTGGCTGGTTTGCGCACCATTTCCTGTCCACACTGTAGTTTTGACTTCAAATTGCTGACCAAGAGATGCTCTTCCTGGGTATTTCACGGCTCGGGCTTATCCAACACCAAAGATGTGCAAGACCTGATTCAGCACTTTCTTTTATAGGAAAGACTGCAATCGCTTGTCTATATCCGGGGCCTATGATCACGCATTCGTCGGCAGTATACGGACGCCATGATAACTCTTTCATATAAGTAGAGCTCTGCCACTTCGTACTGCGAGCACGCTCCTATGTCACGCAGAGAACTTCGTTCTTCATTTATTGAATCTGAGCCACCATAATCTCCCACCATGGTTGCCTCTCGGCAATGGTACGGAGCGGTTCCACGTTTGGCGAAGGCAATGGAAATTCTCGGTCCATCCAGCTCTGAATACGATCAAGTGCTCCATAGAGTGGCGGAAAGTAAATTTCTCTCTCGTGAAGTTCAAACTTACGCTGCGAACAGGGGTTCTTATAACCTGCTCAAACCAGGCATTCGCCACTTCAACATGCTCTTCGACAGTGGCGAGTAGCCCGAGGAAGAAGACTGGTAGCAGCGGGGCATTCGCTATGAACATAGTGCCTGAAGCTGGCATAATAGAGATGCACTTGACCAAGTCCGCTATGTTGCCAATAACCATGTGGTTGTTTCGCGGCAGTCTGATCAATGGTTAGCATATTTTGATGCAAGAGGCAGAAGCCAAAGGAGACGGCACTGTAGATAGACCATTCCCGCCAGTCTCCACGCTTCCGCCGTCACCTCTATCATCTGTTTCGCTTCTTGGACAACGTAGCTCTTGACCGTCTGGGGGATCCATTCAATCGGCTGGTGTCTACTTTTGGCAGCGATACAGCTTTCGTATTCTGCACTCGATTGATGCATTTGCACAAGCTGGTCATAGAGAAACTCCGCAGTCACAGGCACTACAGGCGTTTTGCCGTCTTGTAGCATGCGAGTGGAACAATAGGCAACCTGGCTAAAGATGTGCAGCAGGCGCTTCGAGAAACCACTTCCACCGTGGATCTCAAACATGTCTGCGATTGGTCCCACTAGTCTGTCTTTGTAGGCGTGCATCCAGACATTGGAAGCATGGTCTACTACTGGGACCTGAGAATACCTAGGGAGAATTCGTAAAGAGCATAGATACATAATTGTATATACGTAATTACTTCACGAAAATGATACTTCTCTATCTAGTGTGCCCTGAGGTAACGCCTGGTACAGTGATCATGACAGTGCGTTGGGGCATAGGAATTTCTCCCACGCCTAACCCAACGAGAGAGAATGCGATCATGTCCCAGGAAAGGGGATACGCAGGTCAATATGTTCAGCATCGAGCCAAAGCGCGTGGGTAGCGTAGACAAGCGACGAGAATCATGTGCCGCTGGTATAGAAAGACCTCCAACTTCAGCAATTGGCAGAGCGGGCTTCGAATGCGGTATTGGCTGGTGTGACAGCTGGGCCCATGCTGACGGTTCTGACGGTTCCTCACAAAATCCTTCCTCCATCGGCCGTTGTCGCCAGCTCGTGGCTCTGCTGACTTTCACCCCGATCGTAGCTCTCGACTTGCCGGCGTATAGTCTATATTCATCGTCAGTTGAATTCAAACCCCCAGATCTCGGGCGATCTTACCATGCTGCGCAAGGAGACCGGAAGAAGAGAAACTTTTAGTTGTGTAAAGGCGAGGTAGAGTCCGATGAACCCGATCGCAAGGGAAACAGTACCGAAAATCACGGCTGCGATTGTTGAGGCATCCATTTCCAGAGCTCTGCTTTGCATTTTGGAATGCTGGTGAGTTTGTTGAAGCTTCCGACACATGAGCCAGTACCGACATGCCAGAACGTGTTTTTAAAAAGGAGATTCAAAAGATCTGATGCTGCATTTTCAGTCCTCACCGACGGCGGGCATCCGGAGTTTGCTACGGATAACTGCATCGCAACTGCACCGCCTGCACGGTTCCGAGATTGAGGCTCTCGTTCTTCACGCCTTGCACCTCACCGACTTGTGTTTGCTGCACACAGCCGTGTCTTGTGCAGCATCTACTGTAGAAAATATTGAAGTTGATGGAAATTGAAAAACCCTGGGTGAAGCTGACGGGCCGGGAAAGCATTCAACGGAAAAGGATCCAGTGTGGGCTTCCTGTTGCCCTCGCATCCTCGAGTGCAACTCATTTCACCGGGGTCTGCACGTCAGGAGCTTTCAAGGACGCTGACTTGCCGCCAACACCAGGTTCCTGCTTCGGGTTCATCCTTGTTAGGGGCCAGTTGGCTGTCTCAGTCAGTATTGTAAGAGGCAGGTTCAGGCACATGTCGGCAGCGTCTTTCGCAAGTCAGCCAGCGGCTTTGCTGCCATTGCTGCCAGGGATCGTGACTTGCCCTACCGCTTGTAGATGATCCTCGGGCCAGCTTTGTCACCGGCGAGTAGTCTGATTCGTACTCAGCAATGCTGCGCAGGCCGGCTTCGCCAGCATGCCATGCCATTACGGAATCGGCCAAGTCGAGCTGTGCGCAACATCTATTGGTCACAAGACTTTCGCGTCTGAGCACATATACGAAGAGCGGCTCTCTTAGTCATACATACAAGACTATGCCAAATGAATCCGGAATACTTCTAGACAGCCTGGCAAGCTGGCAGAGTGGAGGGAAGCAACAGCGATGCAACCGTTTTCGCCCAAGTTCGACACACGTACAGTGTAAAAAAAAGGTACTGGTATCTGGCAAGTAATGCAATATTATTCTGGACAAAGAGACTACGAGCTTCAGATGTACCCTGCCATCTTGTGGAAGTTGACGCTCAGGACAAAACTTGTCCATCGATCAAGACGGAACTCGCCTGGCGCGAGGCTCTGCCTGTAGATCTCCTCGGCGTCCTCGTACTTGCCTTGCTCCTCGCACACAGAGGCCAGTGCCTCGGCGATTGTGCAGGACGTACCGTGTTGCAGCCCTCCGACCCTCCGCGCGCCGTCCCACGCCTGC